>JAUZST010002284.1:0-18191 GCA_034779995.1 Parotocinclus haroldoi | reverse complement strand
ACTGTGGCATAGGTGGGATTTGAACCCTGGACCTTCTGATCCATAGTCCAGTACCTTAACCACCAGGCCACCACAGTTAACTGTTAACACCACTGGCATTTAGATTTATTCTTCTTCAACATCAATCGTAATCCAGTCAATGCAGTCGAGAGCTATGACGCTGATCGTTGAGTTTCTTTCATCCAGAGCAGATTCTTTTGTTGTTCCATGTTAAAAAAAAAAATTGTTTAAAAAAATATGTAAACGACAAGATTTCTCTCATCTCTACAACATGTCAAATGGCAAGCCACACGTAAATCAGCCGCATTGTTCGTGTTGGTGAGTTAAAAAAAACAAACACGGCAAACCTAACACTATTATTTGTCAGGACACAAACCTGTTTTCAGATAGGAGACAAGGACTGGAGAGTCTCATATGAGTCGTGAGACACGTGGACATGGTTAATGATTTCATACATGGGAATAAAATATAAACAATATAAAAAGATTTACATGATACATAATCACAGATTTTTTGTTGATGATTCTGTGATTTATTGTTGTGATTTTACCCTATACCCATGACCTGAATCAAACCTGGGCCGCCATGGTGATTGAGCGTATTTTATTCAAATTCAAATTCAAATTTATTTCTACAGCGCTTTTTATAACGGACCATCGTCTCAAAGCAGCTTTACAATCTTATATGATCTTAAAAGGCCGATCCCAAACTGACCAAGCCTAGGGCGACAGTGGAAAGGAAAAACTCCCTGAATAAAGAAGGAAGAAACTTTGGGAGGAACCAAGACTCAAAAAAGGGACCCGACCTCCATGGGTGGCCTAGATGTTAATTGAATAATTACCTTTTAGTAACAGTAAAATTAAGTAAATAATACAATTTAAATAAATTATTAGTAATAAAACTAGATTTTAGTTAATGAGTCCTTAGAGGGAGGTCCTTGGAGGCACATTGTCTCCTAATAACTGAATGACTGAGGGAGTTCCTGCACTCTGGTGGGACTGGTTATTGTTGATGGAGACCAGTAGAGGTGATGCTGAGGTGGAGGAACATCTAAGTGTGTGGTGCTGGAACCGGTACCGGAACATCAGCTCAGAGGGAAAAGAGAAAATGTAGTTACTTATGTACCACCGAAACTCACTGTCAAACCGTGTACTGTTTAACCTCGCCATGTGCTCTGGGTTTATAACAGGCAAATGCATTTTTTCGGCCGCTAATCATCCATTTGGAGCTAGGGTTAGGGTTTTCCGTTTTGTTAACATTGTGAATGGGCGGGGCATCGAGGCTGTCAGTCTAAAAATCGTGTCTCTTGTTGGCTATGCTTCTCTCGCAGTTAAAAAGCAAACTCTTCAAGCTCTCTGGTCTATATTTCAGTTTTTTTCATTCTGTTTCTGTTAGAGGACGCCGACGTGTTAAATGTTGTCAGATTTAAATCAAACGAATAACCCTTAAGACTGTTTATAAACGTCCTTCGATTGTGTGACTGTGATTGCTTGCTTTTGTTTTATTTAGTTTATTTACCACACCTGAACATTTGTAACCATGTAAATGTTTCGGATGCTTTATAAACCCATCGAGTCGCTTCACCAAATGCTTGGCTTCCTATTCATTTCCTCTCCAGTACCATTCGGATGAGTTCTTTCCTCAGTTCCTCAACCATTTACGTTAAATAAGATTTAACAACGCGTTTCAAAATGGACTATTTCAGACATCAGGACATGTAAGGTCTTCCATGTACTAGACATTGTCTGTCACCTTAAGTATTTTGTAAATATAAGAGGCCAATAGTTCGACGTTCCACCTGCCAAATACATGCGTTGTGTGGGTAAATTGGTGCCTCTAAAGTGTCTCCGCTATGGACTGGCACCCTGTCTTGTATTTGTTCCTGCCTGAAGGAATAAAACCCGAATGCAAAAATGATATAATTTGCGTTTCTTTGTTAAATTCTCCTTAGCACTTTGGTGACACAGACTATAGAGACAGTGACCCACTCTTTACTCCAAGATGGGGAAAGGAAAAGCTCTGTAATCTGTCTCACCACATTTCTCCTGGTCATTGTTCTTCCCCTCAACTTCTACGTTTTGTGCTGGAAACTGAGTGGCATCAGAGTTCTTCATTCTCAACCGCGTTCTGTGGGTGTGAGATCATCATTTGCTTTGCCGCTGTTCCTGTTACGGTCTACTGTGAATTAAGCAGAAGTCTTGTGAAAAACCATTTGTGTATTTTTTGTATGTTTCTGTCCTCACCGCATCAGCGTCGAACGTTACGTAGCCGTGGCTCATCCCGTCATCTTCCTCAAGTCCAAACCTCTAATATTTAAAGCGAAAGGAGTCCCGAACAAATACTAAGTGCTAACCCCTTTTTACCCGATTGAGGTCTTGTCGAAAACCATTACCTTTGCTGTTGTGTGTGTCCGCTGTCCTGGGTTTTCCGTGGCCGAAGAGACATAACCCAAGGTTTGACTGGTCCTCTGGAAGTGTGCTTGAGTGGTGTGAAACCTGCCATGCCCAATGCTTGAGACAGTCCCTCTCAGTCAGTCGCCTCAACGCCGTGCTCACCTTCCAGACGAGGTCACAGAAGGCTAAGCTAGACACCCTCCCTCACCAACCCCCTCTTTCCAGACCGCCTTGTGTACAAAATCTCATGCAAGGTACACAAGGTCCTCCAGGAGGACCAGGAGACCAAACCTATCCCCAGCTCGGCACCCCCGGACCGGATCTACATCCCCAACCCTAACAACTACAGGACTTTTGTTTGTAATTGGTAACCTAAGAATGTGATTTGTTCACAGAAATTGGGGAGAATAATCACTCAGTAAAAGCACCATTTAACACCTGTTAAAAGTGTGGTTTACATGATGTGGTGCGAAGGTGGCCTTTAGCCGTAGAGTCAAAGAAAACAAATGCTGTCAGATAGATTACAAGGACTGGAAAGTCTCATCTGTCAAGTGACTCATGGGCATCGTTATTGAAACGATATACAGAGGGATAAAGGCAACAATACAAACAAAAATCTATGATACACGATCACAGAGATCTGATTTTCCTACTCATGCAAATACACGGCCATTTTTATAAATCATTAGGAGATGGTTCCTTTTATTTAGGTAATAAATTCGACTTTTAACCCGTACCCCTGATCTGCCTAAAAGCTGGGTCATCACGGTGTGGTGCGGTGTTGGGGTAGTTACTCAAAAGTAATCCATTACTGATCACTCCTTACTTAACCAACATTGTAGTGCCATTATTTTGCACATTACTGCCTGGAAAATGCACTCTCGTTATTTATTACTTCACTTTTAAGTCACGTTGTAAAACCTGTACAGAGTGTAGCAGTAGTAGCAACGGTAAACATGTCTAAGTCATTTCCATTAGCCTATTTGCCAGGGTTGTGCGACTGTAATTTGCAAAGGAGGTCTTGTTTATGTAAGTTTTAATGAATATCCTACGCTCATGTTGACCTTAAACACCATAACAGATAACTAAATCACATGAGATTAACTAAACGTCAAAGACCATCAACAGGAAAGACACTTTTTTTTGTCCAGGACAATAGAAAACGTCTTTATTCCTTAAGGAGGCTAAAGAAGGACCGACTACCCCGTCATATACTCATTAGCTTTAACCGGTGCACCATTGCATTCAAACCCACTGTGTGATATGGAGGTCCCACTGTGGCAGACAGGGAGCCCCTACAAAGGGGGAGCCCCTACAAACCATCGATGCCAAAAGCAGAATGAGCATCATCATCAGGGACCCTTCTCTATCTTCTGGGAGGAAATAGAGAAGTATCCGAATAAAAACCGGGAACAGCTTTTTCCTGTTTTTCATTTTCAACTCTTCTCCTCACATATAAACAACAACCAGAACGGTTAAACCACTGCCCACACTACAAACACTGGATTATTCAACACTTTTTGTTCTTACCATCCACTGTACACCAATCACTGGCCTTACTTATTCTGTATATAACTCTTGTATATTATATTCCTTTGAAGTTGGGACGTTGTGTAAAACATATATAAAAATATATAAAATACAGTAATTTGCAAATCCTTTTCAACGCACATTCAACTGAATAACCTACAAACACAAGATACTTAATGTTCAAACAGATAAACTTGATTGTTTCTTGAAAATATTCACTTATTTGGAATTTGATGCCTGAAACACGTTCCAAAAGAGTTAGGACGGGGGCAACGAAAGACTGACAAAGTTGAAAAAACACCAGTATGAGACATTTCACAGGTGAGTGTCATGACTGGGTATAAATGGAAAGGTTGAGTTGTTCACAAGTAAGTATGGGGCGGCGTTGAAAACTTTGTAAAAAACTGCATCATGCATTTGCAAGGAATTTAGGGATTACATCATTAACGGTCCATAATGTCCATAATATCATCAAAAGATTCAGAGAATCTGGAGAAATCTCCGCAGGTAAGCGGCAAGGCCGAAAACCAACACTGATTTCCTGTGACCTAGGATCCCTCAGGCGACACTGCATTAAAAACCGACATCATTCTATAACGGATATTATCAGTGAACGCAGTCAGACTGTCGCTCTATCTACAAATGCAAGTTAAAACTCTATCATGCAAAGCTATGCTCTTTTATGGCCTTAAATTGTTCTGACCAAATATATTTTTCAAAGGAAAGCTGCAGAACCATGAGATAATGTAAGGCTTTATGTGCTACAAGAAGTATTTTATAATCAGTATTGAATTTAACTGGTAACCAGTGTAGAGACGATCGAACAGGACTGATAGGATCAAATTTTCTAGTTCTAGTTAGCACTGGAGCTGCTGCGCTCTGCACTAGCTGAAGTTTATTTAGAGATTAACTGGAACATCCAGCAAGTAAAGCGTTACAGCAATCCAACCTCGAGGTTATAAGTGCACGAACCAGTTTCTCAGCATCTATAAAAGAAAGGATATCACCAAGTTAATATATAATGGAACTGAAAGAAAGAAATTTGTGTAATCTGACTTAATGTGCATGTCAAGGGAGAGATCTGGATCAGACCTAACACCTACGTTTGTTACAGTTGGATTGGGCGTTACCAAAAAGCCATACAGGTTTAGAATAGACGTAGCTGTCTTTCACAGTCTTGGGCCCTACTAATAAAACCTCCGTTTTATCTGAGTTAAATAAAAGAAAATGAAATGACATCCAATTTTTTTTACTTCCTAAGCTAAAGTTTGCTGATTCTAAGGCCATCAAAAGCACCAATATGAAAATATTTATATGATTTACATGACCCGATATCTAAATTCTAATCATGTACATACTCTGACCGTTTTTATTTATAGAAGTTTTCTTTTGCACTATAATAAATTAGGCTGCTTGACTAAACCCCTGATCTGACAGTGGTGGACCAGCATATCAGATGGCTGCACCACCCAAACACCCTTTTACAATTTCGATTCCTATGAATCATTTACTCTTAGTACTGTTTATTTTTTACTTCCCTTCATTTGACTTAGGAGGCAGATTTGTCTCCATCCTGTTGTTTTTTTTAAAATGCTGATTTATATTTATTTAATTTGAAAGTATGTAAATTCCCTTTTTATGGAACTATTTAAACCTCTAAGCTGTTCCACCAAATATTTGCGCTACCCATAACTTTGACTGGGATGTCATTTTTAGATCCATTCATGTTCGGCGGGAATTAACATCACCGCTGGATGATTTCATAATGCCTCATTTCAGACAACAAGAAATGTAAGTGCTTCCATTTGCCTTACATTGTAGAGTGGGATGTACTGGTTAGTTTATAAAACTTTGTGCTTCCACTGAGGATTTAACAATATTTGTGTTTATTTTACAGTATAAACCAGACGCACTGTTTTACTAACACCTTCCAAACATGCTTTATATTTTGGAGTGTTTGTTTGATTGCGTCCCTGCTATGGATTCTCGCCCTTCAACGTCATTTTTGGTTTCTTCTTTTAATCAATCAATCTTGCTTTTGGAATCCTGGATGAATAAACCAAATGTAGAATTCCCTGTGATCCAATGCTTGTTCTCTTCTCTTTTGTTTCTCCTCAGCACTTGGGTGACACAGACCCTGGAGACCGGTCTCAACTCCTCTTTTTCCCTCCAATACGCTGACAATGAAAGCTCTGTGCTCTACTCTTTAATCTGTCTCACCATATTTCTCCTGGTCCTAGTTCTACCCCTCAACCTCTACATTTTATGGCTGATCAGAACCGGTGCCGGAACCGGAGTGGCATCAGAGTTCTTCATTCTCAACCTTTGTGGGTGTGAGATCATCATTTGCTGCTCTATTATTCCTATTACAGTCAACTTTGGCATCTATGAAAATCCGTCGGAAAGCCCCCTGTACGTTCTTAGCTCGTTTTTATCCTCGCTGCATACAATCGGCCGTCCCTTCTTCCAGTGCTTCGTCAGCGTGGAACGTTACGTAGCCGTGGTTCATCCCGTCATCTTCCTCAAGTGCAAACCTCTGAGATACAGACTGGCCGTTTCAGCCGTGGCCTGGTTCATAGTGCTCGGGTTCAGCGTCCCTTCTTCATTAACCTCACCGAGAACTGCCCTTTACTACGTCGTCCTGCCGGAGTACTTCGTTTTGTTTGCAGCTATGGTTCTTTGCTCTGTAGCCGTGCTTAAGAGTTTGAGGAAACCTGGACCAGGAAAGACACTGAGTGCGAAAGAATCAGAGTCAAACAACAGAAAGAAAAAGGCATTCTGGGTGATTGTGATCATTCTGGTTTTCATGATCGTCACCTACGGCCCTGTGATGGTGTTCATATGTCTGTACGATTCTTTATCAGACCTACAGAGGTGGAACGGCATCCTAATGTTCTCCTACCTACTGGTAATGGCTGGATTTGTGCAGCCATTTCTGTATCTTCACAGAGTTGGGAAGCTTCCTTTCATTCTAAATACTGTCAATATCACTTGCAGATTCATTTTCTTCTTCATACATTGGTAATTCACTGAATGCAGAAGGAATTATGTCCAACTGAAGCTTGTGGAACGATTAATCCCTGGTCACCATGACCCAGGACTCCAGACAATGAATCAATACGTCTTTAGATGTTGTTGATCTAATTTCAGTTTGGAGGATTAATGATCCCATTCGATTGATTATATTCAATTTTCAAACAGCAGATTGATGTTGTTGAATGTAGAACCCTGTTTGTGTTCCTTACTGCTGACAGATCCCATCTGCCTTTATTCATAGCCCCTCATAGATATGTACATACAACTACTACTACGTACTAGGTGTGCAGTGGTTAAGTACAAAACTCAAACAAACAAAATCCCTTGAGATCCCTAGATCAAATCCCTACTCAGATTTTACAGTAACACAAACACATCTACTCTCCCCCCTATATGACCAATATTTTATTTAAATAATGTTCAATAAAAATAAGGGAACTGGAACAGCCATAACAGGATTTATCCCAGTTATCCCAGAGGGTAAGACAATATCACTCTTTGCTTGGGGCCACATTCCATGTGACAAAAAAAATCAGTCAAGGACAGAACAGAGCTGGAATCCATTATACAGACACAAGAGGCCCAGGGTACCACCCCAGGTTGCCCTGAACAGACTACGCAGGGCATAGCCAAGCCACCTTGCCTACTGTGTATTTCACAAGGGACAGTGGTGGTAAGTGGTGAATTAAATGCTAGTTGCAGATAGTGGGTGGAAATTGTGGTAGCCTTCTAGCATTTTCTTTCTCACAGAATTTTGGATGAGCTACACTCCAGGAGCTACTGGCCCTTTATGTCCTTTAGTAGAGGGCCTGGATTAATGAGACAGTATGTGACCGATATCCATACTCCTCCTCATGTCAACCATGTTTGAGGTACAGCAGCAGGTGTCAGTTTTCCCAAATCTTCACCACTTATAATTTAATTTGATTTCTGAGTCCAAGAAGGTCTTTAAGGTGTTTAAGGTTCCTTGTGTTATTGAGGTAGATACATCCGATAGTGGTGTGGGAGCAGTATACTTTCCAAATTGTCTTGGGTAACCCAAAAACTCTATTTTTTTTTTCTCACAATCTTCTGCAAAGCAAAATTAACGGCTGCTAGTAATCCAGTTGGCACTGGAGAAATGGAGAAACTGGATGACCAAATCATTCCTCGTCTGGGCAGACTACAATAACCTGGCCTACATTTGTCAGGTCAAGCATCGAAACTCATGACAAGCAAGATGGTTATTATAATTCTTCTGCTTTGATTTTAGATATAGTCCAAGTGCAATGAATGCTAAGATGCAGATGCTCTCTGCGGGCAGCGAGACCCTCCACTGCTACAGATAAACTTGGCCGTTTTTCACCTATTTCCAGCACCACAAACTTAGCTGTTCCTCCACCTCAGCATCACTCTACTGGTCTTTATCAACAGAACCCAGTCACACCAGAGTGCAGTAACTCCCTCAATCATTTAGTCACTAAGAGACGATGTGCCTCCAGGGACCTCCCACTGAGGGAGGTCAAAATCTATTTTGTTACTTATTTTATTACTAACTTAAATATTATTACTGATTTCAATTTTACTATTTACTTAATTTTACTATTACTTTAATATACTTTTAAGTATTTACTTAATTAAAATCCAGGCCACCCATGGAGGTCGGGTCCCATTTTGAGTCTTGGTTCCTCCCAAGATTTCTTACTTCTACTTTCAGAGAGTTTTTCCCTGCCACTGTCGCTCTAGGCTTGCTCAGTTTGGGATTGGCCTTTTACGGTAATATAAGATTGTAAAGACAATGCACCACTGTAAAAAGTGCTTTATAAATACATTTTCCACTTAAAATATTTATATGAAACATGATCAGGGGAAGATTCTGTGATCTACTGTTTACTTTATTACATTAGATTTCTTCCCTGTAGTGCTGACAGATGGGTGAGTGTATTAGAATAAACTCCCTGTCAAACTGCCTACAGCTTAAATGGTGCTAGAATTAAAAATGATTTACTTTTATGTAGTTTCATTATGCTGCCTTTAATTTTGAGAGTTATAGAGGTTCTGTGATTGGTGTCCCCATCTGGGACTATATCTTTATTTGCTTTATTTATAGGCTGACTGGTTTTGTTTATTTACCACACCTGAACATTGATCTCACAAATCATGTAAATTAACCTTTTTGGATGCTATATAAACCAACTGAGCTGTTTCACTAAATATTTGCTTTACCATTCATTTCCAGTACCTATGGGATTTTGAGACAAAAGCGTTGCTCTGTCCTAAATCCGTTTAGAATCCAAACTCAAATATGGACTATTTCAGACATCAGGAAATGTAAGTGCCTTCATACTCATAAAATACAGGATATCTCATTAGATGTTTTTTTTTTGTGAGGAGTAAATTTCGTATGCAAGGAGGCCAACAATTGGTTAACTGTGTGATTGTAAGTGTTTCTACATTGTGAATTTATTTATTTATTCATTTGTTGTTCAAGATGGCAAAAACAGGCTCTTCTGTCAAAATTTCTAAATTGACATAATTCTGGCTTGGTGGGTCTCACAGGAAGAAGGTCTCGGGTTCAATCCAAGGGTGGAGTGGCCTGGGTCCTTTCTGTGTGGAGTCTGCATGTTCTCCCCGTGTCTGCGTGGGTTTACTCTGAGTTTCCTCCGGTTTCCTCCCACAGTCCAAAGACATGCGCGTTTGGTTAACTGGTGTCTCTAAAGTGCCTCACTAAGGTCTCTCAATGTGTGACTGTGTGTGTTCCCTACGATGGATTGGCACCCCATCTAGGGGTGTTCTTGCCCTTGCGCGCAGAGTTGCCGGTTGGGCGCCGCCGGTTGGCTCGCGACCCCATGTGGATTAAGTGTACGATGATGGATGGATGGACTTTAGAAAGATAGCTTTAGAAAACAGAAATAGTTTTTAGAATCAGAAGAAACTGACCAAGTTATGACTTTTTAATAAAGTTCTGAGATTTGGATAGCATGATTGGATTTGCTTTTTGGACTAAATTGATTCATTCAGCAAAATTTTCATCAGTTTTAGATCAACGAGGTTAAAAAGGAGCTTCTACAATGGGAAGTTTTTCAAACCAAATGTTGAACTGGATGGATTTTTTGTGCTTTTTGTCATTATTGGGTTTTCTTCTGATTGAATGTGTCTCAAAAACAGAGTTTAAAAGCAACCTTTTAGTCTGAATATCAATCTAATTCTTTTGGGAAGTGAAAGTTGAGTGTTTTTTCTTCATTAAAATGAAGGGGGCACTTTATCACTTTAATATATCGGCGGCAGGGGCTTCTCATTGGGGCAGGTGTTGAGGTGTGGCTGGTTGAAGTTGAGGAGTATCAGTGTTTGACGTGAGATTAATGGAAAAAAATAATTACTTGAAGACTCGATGAATCAAATAGTGCACAAAATACATTATAAACACCAGTATAAAAAGATTTATATGGCACATGATCACAGAGACCTTATTTTCCTACTTATGCAGATACACTGAAATAACCATTTATAAAGCATCAAGATTCTGTGATCTGCTGTATACCGTCATAATAGTGTGATATTGTGCTATATTTAAATAGAATGATTTACTGATATTAATACTCATTTATACCCTTCCCTATTTGAATTAAGAGGATTTATTTTTGACTGTGTTTGTTTGCCTTTCAAAAAAGCCGATCAACATTTTATTTTGTTTGATTTACCACACCGGGAAAAAGGTGATGGCTGTTTTGTGAAACATTTGCCTAACAATTAATTTCTTATACAGTACCTTTTGAATTTTGAGATCGGCAAAAGTGCTGCTGCATTCATTTGCTCTTCTAAAGGTCTCAATCATTTACCTTAAAAATAAGACTACAAGAAATGTACATGCTTAAATATACTTAAATTTCAGCATTTCTATGATCATTAAGGCGTATAAGTAATATCATAGTAGTTCATTATAAGACATTAGGGCACCACCGAGGCTGTCACTGTTGTCTGTGCAGCGTTTGTCAGCCTTGTCTTGTTTTGGGTCTTTTCTTGAATCGATTATGCTTGTGTTCAAGTAGTCAATGCAATATCACTTGTGATTTATAACCGGTCTTATTTTTTCTAAACCAAACACAGAATTCCATGTGATCTCATTTCTGTTTCCTCTTTCTTATTCTTCCTCAGCACTTCGGTGACACAGACCGTAGAGACAGTCACCAACTCCTCACTTTCTCTCCCGTTTGATGAAAACAACAGGGTTGTGCTCTCCGCTTTATTGGGTCTCACCATATTTATCCTGTGTGTCATTCTGCCTCTCAACATCTACGTTTTGTGGGTCCTCAAAACTGGTGCAGGAACCGGAGTAGTACCAGAGTTCTTCATCCTCAACCTCTGTGGGTGTGAGGTCTTCATTTGCTTCTGTGCTGTGACTTCTACTGTCAACATTACATTGTACAGAAATCTGCTGAATAGCCCTTTGTCTGTTCTCAACGCATTTGTATCCTTACTGCATACAATCGGCCGTCCCTTCTTCCAGTGCTGCATCAGCGTGGAACGTTACGTAGCCGTGGTTCATCCCGTCATCTTCCTCAAGTACAAACCTCTGAGATACAGACTGGCCGTTTCAGCCGTGGCCTGGCTCATAGTGCTCGGGTTCAGCATTTCTTCTTGTGTAACATCATACAGAAAGGTGTTTTACTACGTTATCCTGCCGGAGTACTTCGTTTTGTTTACCGTTATTGTTCTTTGCTCTGTAGCCGTGCTTAAGAGTTTGAGGAAACCTGGACCGGGAAAGAAACTGAGTTCGAAAGAATCAGAGTCAAACAACAGAAAGAAAAAGGCATTCTGGGTGATTGTGATCATTCTGGTTTTCATGATCGTCACCTACGGCCCTGTGATGGTGTTCATATGTCTGTACGATTCTTTATCAGACCTACAGAGGTGGAACGGCATCCTAATGTTCTCCTACCTACTGGTAATGGCTGGATTTGTGCAGCCATTTTTGTATCTTCACAGGGCTGGGAAGCTTCCTTTCATTCGCAGGTTATAATGCTGTTTCAACAACTGTTAAAACCAGTAGCATGTAGATTTGTTTTTAATTATTTTTTCAGTAAAAGGTTACCTGTTGGGTTAAAGAAAAAAAAAACATTAAATTAAAAACATTAATTAAAAACGTTAAAAACATAAATTTTCTGCAATGTTCCAGATTTACTGTATGAATAAAATTGGAGCTGGGTTTTTTTTTGTTGTTCTTGCGTCTGCTACTCATTGAACTTCATAAATGGCATGGATTCAACCCACCATACCTGATAAGTGAGGAGGCACCTCCGGATAGCAGCTGCGCGTCCCCTGGTGCTCCAAATGGACCGCGGCAACAAAGGGTAACAGCTTGCAAAAGTTCATAAGCCAATGCCCAGGTCTAGAACCTCTCCCTTTAACCTTTAATTCCCTCCCACCCTTGGCCACACCCCCCAGTGGATTTTGTGACGCATAACATCCTGTTCAAGGGTTCCACTGTAACTGTGGTCATGGTCGACTGGTTCCTCCATGGCCTGTGATTTTGTGGCTTTTTGTTTAGCTTTGTTTGTTTAGTCAGTCTGTACACCGCAAGTATCAAGCCACTGTGTTAAGTATTCTTATCAGCTCTTACAATTTCATTGCTCCACTTTGACACAAAAGAACAACATCGTTAGGATGCCAGTACCGATGTGTAATGAGCAGCTTAGCTAATGCCTAACACAATGAGAGAAAGCAGGCATGCTTAAGCCATCCGTCCTTTGGAACCGTAGCAGATTGTGACATCAAGTCTAAGTTAATCAATGAATGAGTTGAATAAACAGGGCACCGAATGATTTTTAGGCTGGAGAGTCAGGAAAAGCAATTACTTTAGAACAAATATAAATCCTTTAAAATCAGCCCAGTGCTTTAAAAAGCAGTCCACTGGTGAAGGGAAAACGATGAAGAGATTATAAAAATAGGGCGTGGTAAAGGTGAGATTAGGACACTCTCAGAAGTCGAGAGTTTATTTAATGTGGTTCATGTCCGACTGCCTTTGTCAGGAAATAAAACCTGCTTTCAGACAGGCGACGAGGACCGGGAATTTTTCTATGACGAGTCATGACTCATGGACATATTAAAACAACATCTGTATGACACACGATCACAGGGACCTGCGATGAGTCTCCCTACTCATGCAAATACATCAAAAGATTCGGTGATCTATTGTCTATTCTAATTGTTTTGGCTTCTTACCTACGGTGTTCCCCTGACCGGGCTCCTGTGTCGCTACAGAGGTCCGGCTGGTTCGTTTATTAGATGGCAGTTCAACCCAAGCGGCTGATTTGTTTAATGTAAATCATGTAAATGTCCTTTTTAAGAGGTTGTATATAAACCCGCTGAGCTGTTTGACCAATGAAATATTTGTCTTGCTAATAATTTCCTGTGCGGTACCTTTGGGATTTTGGGACAGGCAAAAGTTTCTCTTCAAATGACCTCAGGCGTTTGACTTGAAATGTCATTTTCAATGGACTATTTCCGATATCAACAAATGTAAGTCCTGTGCGTAACACTGCGTGAAAATGTTGTTATTTTGTATATATGATGGTCTATAAGTGCTTGGTGTTTACTCTTTTTGTAAAGGATTACCCCTAAGTGTAGGGTTAGGGTCTGCCTTGTGCCCTGTGCTGCAGGTCAGTCCCCAACAACCATGCGTTTTTAAGCGCGTATGAACGAACGAGTGACAGAACGTTCATATAAGATCGTCTCACTAATCTGTGTTCCCTCTTTTTTTTATTCTCTTCAGCACTTTGGTGACACCACAGACCCCCGGCACCGTTAGCAACTCTTCATTTTCTTTCCCCGTTGTCGATCCAAACGTCTCTGGGTTCTCTACTTTGCTTTGTCTCGCCATGTTCCTCCTGGCTCTGCCCTTCCAAATCTACGTTTTTTGGCTGATCGTTACCGGTTCCGGGACCAGAATAGCACTGGAGTTCTTCCTTCTGAACCTGTGTGTGTGTCAGTTCATCATTTCCTTCTCTGCTGTTCCAAATATAGTCTATATCGTAAGGTACGGAAATCTCGTGCCAAACCCTTTCTTTGCCCTTTGCGTATTTCTGTTCTCACTGCACATGATCGGCCGTCCGTTCTTCCAGTGCTGCATCACCGTAGAACGTTACTTAGCCGTGGTTCATCCCGTCATCTTCCTCAAGTACAAACCTCTGAGATACAGAATAGCCGTTTCAGCCGTGGTGTGGTTCATAGTGCTCGGGTTCAGCGTTCTTTCTTCACTAATACCATCCAGGAGCATGTTTTACCATGTCATCCTGCCACAGTACTTACTCTTCTTTTCTGTTATAGTTCTTTGCTCTGTCGCAGTGCTCATGACTTTGAGGAAACGTGGACTGGGGAAAAAACCAAAGAGTGCCAAAGAATCCGAGTCGACCAACAACAGGAATGTAAAAGCCGTCAGCATGATTTTGATCATTTTAGTTTTAATGGCAGTCACCAACGGACCCGTGGTGGTGTTCGTCTGTCTCTATGACTCTCTGTCGGATCTGCAGAAGTGGAACGCCATGTTAATGTTCTCCTACTTGTTGGCCGTTGTTGGATTTTTGCAGCCATTTCTGTACCTTTATAAAGTCGGGAAGCTTCCTTTCGTTCGGTGATTGTAACGCTATTCCAAATACTTTTAATATCGCTAGCACTGTGCAAAAAAAAAATGTATATCATTGAACAGTTTTTTTAAGTCATTGTGCATAATCGAACTGTTTGTTCAAGGGATATTTTAAGGTGAGCTGTGGTGGCCCGGCGGCTAAGGTACCGGATTCTGGACCTGATGGTCCAGGGTTCAAATCCCACCTCTGTCGAGCTGCCACAGTTGGGTCCCTGAGCAAGGCCCTTAACCCACCATTGCTTGGATTGTAAGACTGTATGAGTTGTAAGTCTCTCTGGATAAGGGCATCTCCTATGCCCAGTCCATTCCCGTGTACAGAACAGTTAAAAGCAATGTTTGCTCAGGGCCCAGCTTCTGCTACACTCCTGGTTTTTTAAATGGAGGAAGAACTCCACACAGCTAAAAGAATAAATGGGAGCAAGAGACAAAAACTCTTGAGCAGCCATTGTACTGACATAGAAATGAAACTGAAACAGGCTGATTAAAAGGGATGCTTCCTGCAACATCTCCACATCCAACCTCCTAACACTATTGGATTAAGATCCAATAGCACAAAACGCAACTTCTTGCCATTTTTTTTTTAACTGGTCTTACGTTTTGGATCAGGACTGTATCGCAGCGAAGAAGCTTACATTAAAAGAAAAGTTGAACAAAGATGCTGCCACTTAAAATTCCTGGCCAGAAATCGTTCGTTCATATGTTTAAAAGACCTAATATCCACTATCTAGTCATATTTTCCTCAAATGAAGCGTTTTTAAAGTTAAAAGACAGAACGTTAATACCACGTCACCGTCGCACCTTTCGAATTTCCTCAGGACGTTCAAAGCTCTCTCTGTGTTCTGGATTTGATCGAACGTGTTCTCCATGAAGGTCCTGAGCTGATTCTGGAATCACACAGCCAAAGGTTAGCGTGACTCGGCCAAACCTTAAAAGTATCTGTTGGTAAAAGTGGTGCTAAAGAGACCCTCACATGCAGCTCAGATGTCTGCTTACAAAACTCCTCGTAATCCTGATCAAAATCGGTTCTTCTCTGGTCCAGGAAGTTGTACTGCTTATTCTTCATGGCTAACACAATAGTCTGGACAAACGCAATTACACAATGTAGAGTGTCCTGAACGGGTTAGTCCTATTGGTTAACCGAGCAACTAAATACACTGCTCACCAAAATGAGAAGGTTTTTCACAATGAACACGAAGAGGATCCCACATGAACTGCTGGATCATCTGATCCTGTCCACGCCCCATCACTGTCAGGGTGTTTTGACCCTCTCGGATGACCATACACTCCACTAATCACAATGTGGGGGCACTCTGGTCCAGTTTTACATGTTTCTGTTCACCCCCATGAATATATCCCTTACTACTCAATCACCGTAATTGATTTAGCATCTCATTTGCATAATTGAACAACTTTCTTTAACTTTTCTCTTACTTTTAACTTACTTGTTTAATGAAATCAAATCAAACGCTTCTTTTTCTAATCATATTCATGTCGACACATTTTGGTGAGCAGTGCCTAAACACAGCAAGGCTTAAACACTGCTAGTGAGTTAAAAAAAAAAAAAATAAGTAGAACAGCTTTACATCAATGTGAGGTAGCTGCAATATTATTATAATAACATTCAACAAAGTATGCTCACCGGACACTTTATTAGGTACGCCTCTAACTGCTCGTTACCGCAAATATCTAATCAGCCAATCACACGGCGCAATTTAGCACATTTAGGCATGCAGGCGATGAGGCTGATCTGCTGAAGTTCAGCCCGAGTAGAAATGTAGTTTAAGTGACTTTTGAGCGCTGATAAAATAGAAGCAATAAGATGTGTACGTGTAGGTGAGGTGTACCTAATAAAGTGGCCGGTACATATGCGGTAGGTATGTGAGTTGTGGGGGTGAGTCCAGCGACGGGAGAGGTTTTTTTGGGGCGTTTTTCGAAAAGCACGAGAGAGCCTGAAGGAGCTCAGCAGCAGCCTGACCCCTGCACCAAAGAGTTCATTTCTGAGCATCCACTCAGTCTTTTAACTCAGGGTTATTATAGCAGCTTGTCTGAAGCAGAGAGGAAACCTGACTTAAATTATTCAAAGCCTGTCATGGGATGTCTGCTTTAACAAAAGACAGCGGATCACACCAAGTCTTTATCAGCCTTTGATCAATTATTCAGCACGTACAGAGTCTGGTGCACTTCAAGCCACCTCCCCTTGAAAGAAGTCCAGAGAAAGAATGAAGTCTGAGGCGACTGATGAAGAGGTGAATTCTAACAACGTTAGGACTTGCTCTATACTAAACATCTGGGCAGCTAACGGCTAACGGCTGGGCGTTACCCTTGTACGTGGAACTGTTCAAATCCTGTTAGTATACAGGAACATCATGCAGGTTCGTGAGCACAGAAAGAGGCATGCATTAAATCGAACGATCGGTGCAGGTTACCTCCCATTTCCCTTGCATTTCTGCAGTCTGTCCATCGGGGGCAGGAAAGAGCACAGGTTTTAGGGTTAGTGCACAGAAATGGTCAAACGGGCTCGATACTGCCGTGGTAGGCGTTTAAACCCATAAGCTATCGACTGATGCGTTTGTTATGGAAACACGTTCTCGCGTTCAGCGCCAGGCAGTTACAATCCAAACGTGATGTAATAACTCAAACCAGACACAACACATTTTTATTTGGGATTTAGAACTAAACAATGTCCTCTTCAAGCGCTTTGTTTACTGTTTGTTCATTTGATTTATTTAATGTCCTTATTGGCATTCAGCCTCACACACACGCGCACACACACACACACACACACACACACACACACACACACACACACACAGGTAATGTCTGCACACAAAGTCATATCGGAACTAGTACATATTATATACACACAAGTCATTGCCAGTTTAGAGTAATCAATTAACCTAACACGTATGTCTTTGGACTGTGGGAGGAAACCGGAGTACCCGGAGTAAACCCACACAGACATTGGGAGGACAGGCAGACTCCACACAGAAAGGACTCAGGCCGTTTCTTGCTGGGAGGTCCCTAATATCGTAACTATCCTAATATCGGGTACATTTGTTTAGTGTGAGCTTCATCATTTATTTACGAGGACTATAAAAATTCCCAGAAACGTTTAAGCTTTTACTAAAGTATATTTTTTTATTAATGATTAGTATCGTTATGTTTTTTATTAACAACCTCCCGACCCTACAGGTTGGAACACTTCCTTGGTCTGCCCGATTGCCACATTTACCGACGATTAAATGATTTCTGGGAGACCAGCCTTGGCAACCCAGGATGTGCGTACAGAATCCGCAGGCCCAGCTCAAACTTCTGTGTGCAAATGTGATACCAGATACCACAGATAAACTGTTTAACTCCAAGATCAACCGCATCTCATCTTGTATCCAGGGTAGAGGTGACCTAACAGGGTAACTAGCCTCCTTTCAAATTATACAGTTTTCACCAATAAACTTATCCTTTTAGGCTTATGTTGTAATCCTTTAAATATACATATAAAGGATTACTGTAACGCTTTACTCGCTGGATGTTCTGGTAAATCTCTAAATAAACTACAACTAGTGCAGAATGCAGCAGCTCGAGTGCTAACTAGAACTAAGAAATGTGATCAT
>JAUZST010002283.1:0-18192 GCA_034779995.1 Parotocinclus haroldoi | reverse complement strand
TATATATATATGGTCATGTAAATTAAATAATGTTTATCTAATTTTTTGAGTATTAACATCACAAACACTATTGTTTCACATACTTTATTTTATTAAAATACCTGCATTGTTAAAGTATCACCTACCCTATTTGGTGTTACTGGTAGCCTTTGTCCATCTCTCTCTCTCTCTCTCTCTCTCTCTCTCTCTCTCTCTCTCTCTCTCTCTCTCTCTCCTGATGCCCTGATGCTCTCAGTAGAGGGAGGCGGCATTGCATCCTCTGGGCTAGCGGAAGCGCCGCAAAGCTCTTTCCCCCCTGCAGCCAATCAATGGCAGCCTTTCAGCCCTGGCTGAGGCCCGCAAACAGCGAGATCAATAAGTTATTAGCACCATTCTGTCAGCTGTAATGTGGAGATTGATTGGAGGCCGTGGCTCCGCCGCACCACCCGCCACTTCCCCTGCCTGATAAAGATGACAGATTAAGGGAATAAGGATGGGAATTAAGGAGTCTTGCCTGTCCGACCTGTCAGCAGCCAGAGGGAAAGAGAGAGAGTGAAAAGTCAAAGTAAAACAGACCACCTTCTTCTCATCAGGCATACTGCCTCCCTTTTCTATTTGTCTCTCCCTTTTCCATCGTCTTAGCCTTATATTAAAACACTTCCTTTTATTCGTCTTTTCAGCACCCTTTTCCCTGACGGCAGGGAAGGAGTTAAAGGAATACCTTAGTGTTTTATCAGCCTAATCTCTAGCCACCACATCTGTAGCACAGGAGCGATTATCACAAACAGTAATTTCCACAAATGTACTAATAAAAGATCAGCAACCCTTTATTTAAAACTCTTTTATGATTAATGCTTTAACTATTGAAACAATAAGCATTTCTAATATGTGATGAACTATGGCCATAATCTAAAAGTAATGGGATGAGAATAAAAGGTCATATCAAAGCCATTGCAAAACCATTGGTTTTATTTAGCTTTTACCTACCAACATATAATGTAAAAGTAGAAAAATATAGTTTAAGATTAATAGGAAATTTCATTTATCTGAAATAACAAATTATTCAGATGTAGAGGAAGGAACACTACTCTTGAGTATCTTGTGTTTTCATGTCTATAAGCATAGGCTGTTATTAAGTTAAAGATAGATTGGACACAGGAAGAGAAAGATATGTAAAAGGGAGAGCACCAGCCTAAAATATTTTCCACAATCTTTAAGCAAAATGGTACGAGATTTAAGGCTTGCAGACCCAAGATACAACACAGTCCCAGTGTTCACTGTCCTGTGCTAAATCTGAGCATCAGCCTTAAGAGACAACATTTAATTGGCATTAAAGGCATTCTGCCCTCAAATCTTTGACCCTTAGGCAGCAACAGACATACGGTGCTGAATCCATGCTTCTCATCCAGGCTTAACGAAGAGGGGGCTTCATCTGTCACAGCTTTCTATTTATTTTTACATGCATAGTTGTTTATTTCGGACATAGATGTGCTTATACATATTTAACTTTTAGGTTGGGCATGGCATATTTACACATACACGTTACATGTCTTACACTGTTTAAATGCTCTTAATCATTCTAGTGTTGGAACTTTTTCAAAATAAAGAACCTAAAGCATACAACATTCAAATTTAAATGAAAACAACATACCTTGGGTATTAGTAACACCTTATACAACATTTTGTGTGACAATCAATCAATCATAAAATATAAATAATAGGAATATTACTTAACACAGTCACTCACAAGTGCCTAGTTATTTAGTCTTTATGTCAGAGCTTTCAACTAACATACTTTTATTGTAGCTAATTAATACTACACCTATTGAAAACCTCTTACGTTTTTAAATCAACATTCAGCCAAAAAACAAAAAAAAACTAAACAGTTTCTTTTAAACCCATAAACCCAAAGACATGAGGAGACCTTGAAAAATCCATCCAAATCAAAGTTGGGCGAGGTTAGGACTCAAATTCCGTACTAGTAACCAGCATTTTCTGAAGTCTGGATCTGTTGGAAGGATTTGCAAGATACATTTGCTGCCTTGAAGCCAGGAAAATATATCCCCCACACATCGTCTGCTCCAGTAACTCTGCTATAGACTGCAATAGCATCACTTCATCATTTGACTGATCAGGCTCTAGTAGGCTGAATAGATCATATGTAAATGTGCATGGCCTTGGTAGTGACATCACAACCATTAAGTATTTTGGGCTACCCTGTATGATTTCTTGAGAGCAATTATAGTACGTCATAGTTCAAAAGATTTTTTTAATCAAAAAGGGAAAAAACAAGGCACAGAATATGGAAATGTAGACAGTGGGAGAGTTTGATAGCACTGAGTATATTCCCCAAAACAAACAGAGGAAGCATGTAAGGTAATGCCTCTGCCCACTTCCAAGCCTCTGTGCAGAATAAGGTCCTCCTTTCCATGCTGACCCTACACTTTTGCCTTTTGTTGAGTGCATCATGTGAACTTAGGCCAAGCACTACAAGCAGACAGAGCATGCTGTGAAGTCAGGCTTTCTCTGCTTGCCTTGTGTTGGTGCCATGGGTATACTGCCCTGTTATAACCTTCGCACATCTTAAAGCCAGACAGCCACCATAGGGTTAGACTTTTTGGCTTTATTTGTATTTATTTAAGCCATCTACCACTCTTATTACTATACAATTTACTATATATTCACTGAGATGCACAGTGAAGTTCTGGTCCATTATTATGGCCTCTGTATAACCATATCCAAGTGATTTATTAATGTGTGAACACAGAACGCAGTCCTCTCATAGGTAGGCAATAACAAAGATAGGAATTAAATCAAGCAATTCTTTATCTCCTAATTTATGTGAGGCAGCCATTTCAAAGAATAAAATGGAGTGGAGCAAAAGCACCACATAGTCCTTTGGAAGTTGAAGAAACAGAAGCCACTTTTGCAACTTTTGCACTCCTAGGGACTAATTAGGGACGACGTACGCTAGAGCTCTCTGGACAACAACAGTTGTCATTTACACCACCAGTAGGATCGTTGTGTGACACCGAAGTGACATAATCCATGCAAATTTCACTTATCCAAATCAAAATAGTTTCAATGAAACAAATCTAACAATATTTCAAAATATATTTTTCACATATATTTCAAAATGAAAATATATATGTACAACATTTCAAAATTAAATATCCCGTAAAGAAATATCCTCTTTTTGGTGAGCGGTATATGTTTAAACATGGTGGCTGAGCTTAACAGAGGAGCTTATATCTGGGCCATATATATTTCTTATGTACACTTGCTTATTGCATCTGAACAAATCGCTGTACTCTTTAGTCTGGACCAATCCCCACAAATATCACATCACTCAGGGTTCCTATGCCCTGAAAGTCCCTGCCTTGAAGTAGGAGCGAAAATGAAACACACCATTGTAAGAACTACAATTGTCCCCAGTTCTTGCGGTGCAAACACACAACAAAAGGGGCACAACTGGAAAAGTTCTAAGACTATGCTAAAGTTCCTCTGGTATAAATGTGCTTGTGTCAGAATCTGTGTTTATTTGTATGGCCCACTGAGAAGCATCAAATACTAGAGTAATTTACTACGCAAAGTATTTGATTTCAACATGATAAAAGTTGCTTATAACTTGCTCTTTATACAAATCTTCCTAGAGCAAAATATCAAAGCAAATAGAAGCACTGAACTAAAATACTTTACCTTCATTTCTGATAAGCGGAAGATAGATGGACTGAGAACTAGAGATTTAGATAGAGAGGTAGAAAAAAGCGAGTGATGTAACTGTTTTTCCTTAGGACAAACGCAGGAGAGGCCTATTAGAGTGCCCCCGCTCTCCAGCAGAGGATAGACAAGCTTCCTCCTCACGAAACACATCAAACAACATCATTAGCGTGGCGCGCTTCTCACAAAGCCGCCCAAACCTCACTCTGCCACTCCAAAAGTCCTTTCATGCGCGGGCTTGCCTTTCTTTTCTCCCTTATTCCTCTCATTCAGTCGCTCTTATCAGAGACAGCACTGAACAGTGTTTGGTACTGAGAGGAGGGTGAGGTGAAGCATAGTCTGTGTGTGTGTGTGTATATGTGTGTGTGTGTGTGTGTGTGTGTGTGTGTGTGTGTGTGTGTGTGTGACCATTTTGTCCGTAGCTTGTTTCCATGTTCATTGTTTACGCTGAACTAAACTAAACTACAAAACTTGATTTTAAAATTGTTCACGGATGGCTGATTCTGATGACGTATTTGAGTGATATTACATACGTGTGCAATTTGTGAACCCACAAGACAGACTTAAAGCTTCAAACTAGCTAACTAGCTAACTAAATAGCTAGCTAACTTAACTAGTGTTCCAGATTAACAAAATCCATTCGACAATGAAATGTATGACTGTGAAGTCCTACTAACGTAATATAGGACTGTGTCCCTTTCTCTGCAAAATGCAAGTGAGCTAACAAACAAAATGGCTTTCTGTTTGCTCCCGTACAAAAAAATCATGACATATTTTGAAAAGACTGGCAACGGATACATCAATCAATTAAATTATAATGATGCCAATCAGGACTCTAATTATGGAATCCCACTCATGACTCATCAGTGGCCATTTTAGTGACACAAACAAGGTTATATTTATACACAAAGTTATCTCAAGTCAATGACAATTTATTATAATAAATAAACTTAGCATGCAGGTCTTTGGGCTGTTGGGGAAAGTAGGCTCCAAGCGGAAGGGACCACTCTGGGATCGAACCCAGGACCTTCATGCTGTGGGGCAGAGGTATTACCCACCGTGCTGCCCCCAATCATGTCCAGCTGCCAACAAGATAAATGTGTGTTCTGTTATTACATGTAGTACAGTACAGCTATAGGTAACTGTAACTATGTTAGTAAACTTGGGTAGGTAACTGAACATTTAATATATAAAATACAGAGGAATTAAGAGAAATTAAGAGATATTTAAAGCAAGTAACCTGTTATTTATAGAATATAGTGTTACTAGATAGATAGATAGATAGATAGATAGATAGATAGATAAATAGATAGATAGATAGATAGATAGATAGATAGATAAATAGATAGATACTGTTAACATTAGTAGCAGCATATATACAGTATATACACACATACAGACTACTATAAGATTTGTTGTTTTGGCAATTGTATGATGACCAATGTAACATATTGTCGACATATGGACTATAAAAAAATGCTATTTTCCACTGATCTGTGTGCAAATCTTTTCACCCTGTTCCCCTTCTGCTTGGTCTTCCAAAAAGACCATTCCTGATTAAGCGTCTTTTGACTGTAGAACGATCAAATTGGCATCCTTATACAGCTATGGCTCAAGTGTAAGGGGAGGTCACACTAAATACTTTCCACTGTTGCCTATAAAAGTCATTTTTCTGATATTTTCCCCTGGTTTTTAATACTGCATACACATTTCCTGTAGTTGCTTGTTGTATTCTAGTAAAGAGACTGAGAAAGAACTATAGACGGCGATTATTATATCATAACTACAAGAAAGCTATATCTCGCCTAATTGTGACCTACTACTGTAGTGTAAATACAATTTTTACTGATAACTCAGCAATAATTTCCACGAACCTTACACTGGAGGGAACAGCCATTCATATTCTTGGCTAGTCAACATTGACTAATTCAATTGTAACATAAAACGTGAAGTATAATCACAAACGTATGCATGGGCTGCCTCTTAAGAGTCTGCTTTTTTTTGCATTCTGTTGTGTGTCTCGACAATTTATAAGACAATAAAAAACAAAAGAGAAAGAGAGGAAGAGGTATCTGTGGCTTCAGTCGAGGTGTGTAGCCAGTAAGAGTAAGAGAATATGAGCGAGATGGAGTGAGAGAAAGTGCAATGACAAACGGTCTCTTCCTTCCTGCGTGCATACAGCACCATGCTCGCAGCAGACCTGCCAGCATGATTAGCAGAATATTGATTTGAGATGCGTGCTTAGGGGAGGAGGGTGCTGTAATCGTACACTAGACACTCACAACGAGCTGCGCCAAGCTCCAGCAGACCGCCTCAGGACTCCAACACAAAGGGTGAGAGAGAAGGAGGAAAAGAGGACGGTAACAGAAGAGGCAAGAAAGGAAAGTTAGGAAAAAGAAAGAAAGTGCGAGAGACAGGTTAGGAAAGATTATCTGGCAACTTAGAGCTTCATATGGAGTAAGAGTCTCTAAAACAGGCAAACAAATAAGGAGTTCCACAGTTCTTTCGTTTTACTTGTTTTCTTTTCTTTTCGTGATTGTTTTTTGAGTGTTAACCCAGAAGGTTGTGTAAACTTCGGAGAGACGTAGAGATTAAGGGTGAGAGAGCAAGTAGTGAGGAGAGACAGGGAGTGTGGTTGACAGAAAGAGAAACTGAACCTTGCCTTGCGTTTGTAAGAGACAGATTTGTCGCTCGTGCTGGCACAGGGCCCTCTCATCTCTGGCAGAGCCGTGGCAGCTTCTCATTTCACCCCCCAGCTCCAGCATGTACTCAGGTAGCTAGTGAGGGAGGAAACCTTGCTCCTTTATCCTTTAGGCTTGGGGCTGAACCACTGCACTTTGCTTGTCTCTTACAGATGACGTTTTAGGCAAGAAGAGAGCCTACTCTCCAAGCAGCAGCAGTGAGTGCCCATCCGACACCAAGAAGTCCCGGAGCGTTTCTCCCAAAGGTAGGAGAACCCTAAGAAAAATCTCTATGTGACTGAGGTGTGATGAAATCAGAGCTGTTTAACCTCAAATTTGGAGATGGGATGGCGGGGGAAAGGGTGGGATTGAATGACAGAGGGGAGGAAGAGTGCTGATATGGGAGGAGGAAAGCATAGAATTCACTGATTTCACACACACACACACACACACACATGCTGCACATCATCGCACACACAGCTGAGAAAACAAACACATTCACATCTTTCCGCCTTCTCTCATTTCTCCTTTTCTCTTTTTTCTTCATTTCTCTCTCAGTATTAAATACTGAAGTGATTATTTATTCATCAGATGCTAAACGGGCAAGAAATCGACAATATTTTATTGCATTTTATGAAACTAACAAAAACAAAGTCATGTGAGGAGGTGCTTGGCAGACACTTTTATCTGAAGCAAATTACAGTTGAGCTGACCAGTTAAGCGCCTTAGTCAAAAACCTGGGAATGACATTTTGGCTGCCTCAACCTTCTGATTAGTAGCCAAGGGCCTTAATTGCTGAGAAATCGTTGTGGAACACTAGGCCATTTAATATGGGTGTCTTGACAACATTTTGTGACAATAATTATTTTGAATACTTGTAATGATATATATACTTTTAAATCCAAGACCAGATTCTTAAATTCCTTAGAAAAAGCTCTTTTGCCATGTTTTAACACCACTTTTCATAGTCAGAGTTGGGGAATATGGAGCCTGTCCAGTACAGAGGAGCATGTACCCTGATGGGGCATTCATTGCAGGGTTGCATTAGAATTGCTTTTGCAGTGACAGGGATTGATCCCACCTATCCAGTCTCCGTTCCATCAGACATGGGCAAGTACCTGACTGATGCCTGACCCAGCCTGACTGCACCGCTGGGACTTGAACCTTGGCACCATGGTCGTGGGTTAGTTATTTACTGCTGTGGCACATGAACACCTGTTAGGAAACATTATCAAAGCTAACTGTCATGGCAGACAGCCCACATCTATCTGCAGTGCAATGGGGTCTGGGGTAACAGCGGTACTTGGCTCTGTGGCCATAGTGGTGTGCATGCAGAAAATTCTCTGTGTAAAATTCTCTTATAATTTCTTAACTGTCTTGTCATTTTTGTAGGTCTTTATGGTGACAGATAACAGGAGTGGTGCTGTATTATAGTCTAGTACGTATTTGCTATTTTGTGCTAGGCCTGTTACTCCTACATCTCTGTGCCATATTTAGGTATAGATTTAGATTGCGTTTTCTATCTCCTACTTCTTGTTTTCTATATTTCCCCATGCTCCTCCCTGTTGAGCCGTGGTAGGATTCCGAATCAGGCTGGATTTTGTGCTTTGGCTTGCTTGCTCGCTCTCCCCTCCTCATTCTCTATCTCTCTGGGGCAGCACAAATCACATGCATGTGCGCCCATGTCGACAGCCAAGACGGCACAACTGGGAGGTGAGAGCGAGGCTGATACCCCCGGCAGCCCAGCGCCAGATTTACCGCCTGCTGCTCAGATTAGGTCAGCTGCTCAAGCTGAGAGTTGGGTGGGAGGGAGGGCTCTTTATGCTCTAAGCATATAAGTTCCTCTGTTTTTTTTTTTTTTTTTTAATTTGACTCGAATATTCTTGTGGTTGCTCTTTAACATTCATGCAGGAAGGTAATTCAGGCGTGATACGGGCAGTATCAGACAGTTTTTCCGAAGGAATTCTCATATAAAAATGATTAACTGTTTGTCATGGTTACTGACTGAACAGGTGTAGATGCAGTATAACGTTGTGAGAACACACTTAAAGATTTCACAATGTACCCCTGCAAGGCAAGAGTTTGCCGTTTGGACACTGAAAGTAGAATAACTGTGATTAACATTACACATCCACACCCATGAATTAGGATGTTGTGAAGTCTCCTTTTAGATATTGCTCCTGTTACTCATGGTCGTATTTTTAGGCCTTTCTGGTGAACTCATCACTCTCAGGTGCTTACTGTGGTGAAGTGATGAGTGCATAGACGTTATATACGTGACAGGACTGTGGTGAATTACAGTGGGGTAGCGGCGGTCAAATTAAAGTGACTTTAGGTCACTGCTGATCTAATGTCCTGGGTCTGTGATCTGCTGCTTCATCCAGGAAACATTTTATTTCAGGGGTTAATGGTTTATGTGCAAAGATATATTATATCTTACAGACCAAGCAACTTCTCCTGAGATCTTACATAATCACACATAGAAAAGCAGACACTGAAACATCAGATGTTACCTCTAATAAGTAAATCAGGCAGAAGAGCTGCAGTAAGCATACTAAGAAATGCAGTGATTAAAACATTGTACATTTAACCTCTTGGTTCCAAGGCATGTCTGTATCAAGATCTGCCATGATCTCAGTCATTCATACATGCACACACACAACGAAAACTATAAATGCTTGTCACACACTTTGCGACCCAACAGGAAAAAAGCATTTGCAGTGCTAAGAAGAAAAAACATTTTGTTGTCTTGCGACCTCACCTGCAGGTGCGCATGTAACGTAGCCAACTGACTACAAATCCATAACATGCAGACCAAAAGGACAGGTGCACACACAGGGAAAATTAATAACATGTGCAGGCTATTCTTATTCCCACGCTTCTCACAAATTTGGAAAACTAGCCACTTATATAAATACATATCTTTATATGGATTAGCCGATCTCTGGCACAGTCCCCAGGCCCGTAGCCTAGCTACCCTCTCATCGCTCTCCGCCAGCCTGGGGCCAGACTCAGCTTTCAGTGAGGGTAAAAATATCCTTATTCCTTCACCTCACCTCTCAATCTTCCTCCCTCACACCCTCCCTTTCTTCTTCTTCTTCTTTTTTTCCCCAGTTTTGTCTTTGGTTACTGTCTCTTTTGTGTGTACTAGTTGCTGTTGGGTTTGTGTCTTATAATTCACTCACTCATTGCTTTAATTTCGATGTACATGTCATTCATTTATTCCTGCTACCTCCTTGTCACTCTTCCAGTTGGTCAGAAATGACGTATTTTAAAATTTCGAAATGTATTTTTAATATTTTTGAATTACGGTTAAGATTTTTGGTTAAGTTGTTCCACTTTTTATCCAGGTTTTAAATTACAGAAAATCTTCAGGATCTTTAGACATATTTCTCGAGTCGGCGAGTAGTTTGACGAGTGCTTTATACTGAAAGGCAATATGGAAAGTAGCTTCTTAACTTTACCTACACCCTTCATGTCCCTTCTCTCTGTGAATAATCTCTGTAAGTTTTTTTTTATTCATTGATTGAATCTAAGGGATAGGTTGTGTATTTTATATTGTAGCATTATGGGTTCAAAGAAACGCACTGTCAGAAAGTAGGAAGAGGAAGAGATTTTACTCATGTTGGAGAAGGCCCCAACAAATCAAAACGTCACCTGTGTCAGTGTTTTATGCTGATATCACTGAAAGTTGGTTGTGAAAATGTAAGCGTCACATTATGCCATATCTCTTGACCCTAGTTTGCATCGACTTAGGGTTGAACTACAATGTTGTATAGCTGCATGCTGAAAAACACCGCTCACAAAAGTTAGGGCATATTTCATTATTCTCATTTTTGTTAGTATACAGTATACATTGTGGAGTTTGCTTCAGGTTTTAATTTTATGTAATGTTAACATATCTTGCAGCACTATGAACATGCAGTTTATCTCTAGATTTTCTTCGAACCATGTGAATATTGAAAAGATGCTTAGATTGTAACAGGTTTTAATTCCCACTCCACAGTCAATTCACGCGCGACAATATTGGAGCAAAGCAGTCACATGACCCCCGAGGAACACTACAGACGTGTAATGTCAGCGCTGAACGAGCACGGCTCTTATGAGGAGCAGCAGCAGCGCCTCTACCAGCTTGCCAGCAGCATGGGTGTCCCCAGCCATGGTGAGTCTATGGTCACGCCCAAAGTAAAGATGTGCATGAATCTTTTTCAAACCATGCCAATAACATGGTTAATATATTTGATTTGGCATATATTTATTTAACTAATATTAAAAATGTAAATTATTCATTCTAAAAATAAAAATCACAGTATGCCTTTTTTTTTTACCTTTTCCTGGAGTTTAAGGGCTCTGATGGATAATATAGGGTTCAGATTTAAGTGTGCCATGGACATGACGCAAGTCCATTGCAGGATTTAGTAGAAGTTATTGCTGCAGCATTGGGGACTGATCCTTCTCTCTCAAATGTCTAGATGTTGCTCCAAACCCAGTTCGAAGGAACTGATGGGCTCAGTGCTGGGCTAGAATATTAGACTGCTGCACCACTCAACTGCTCACAATATAATATCTGTAAAACAAAATGGTGTTCACATTACAGCTAGCTTTGGCTCACAGTGTGTTAAACATCACGGCAGCTGACCATGATCCATGTCTGGAAATGCTGACAAATCAATTTCGAGTCCCAGCCCACCCAGTGTCAGAATGTCAGAGTGAGTGATCTGCGACCGCCGCTGTACACAGTAGTAAATAACACTGCCATTGGACCCCAAGGTTTGCCGTATATTGATTTGTTCTTTTTGATTGGCTGCAAGCCAACACTTTAAATTACCAACGCCACGGAAACGACAACCATGCTCATTTTCCCCCCTAGCCCATCAGATTTACTGTCATAGGGTTGCACATTTACTGGAGGCTGGAAGACACTAAACAAAACCATAAACTAAAATTTAGCTAACAGCTTTGACCCATTTTTATTTGTGCCTAAATTTTAATGATGCACTTAAACTCACCGGATGTTCGTCATTAACACCAGTGACTTTTCCATAAATAATATGTCTTTCATTACTGTGAGCTTTAATGACGCTCTGCTGCAGTGCAGACCGAATCACACATGCATTCACACACAATTCATGCACCTATATCTTTAATCTGTTATGATTTTTAACTGCAGCCTGCATATTCTGAAAGCAATGCTTTATAAATCATTTAATGGCCAACCACCTTCATCTGTAAAGAATTAGTGGAGCTGTCTGGGTTTTGATGTAGTAGTATAGATATTACTGTCCTGTTCTCAGGCATTTTCTGGTCTGTGTTGGTGGGCAGTGGTGCACTGCAGGCACACTTTGGCCAATTTTCATCCCAATTCTGTCAGTTTTTCTCGGCAGCATAAAAGAACCTCTTTCGCCTTGGCTAATAAAATCAGACAACCTTACTGTCTCAGTTTTTTTAGCACTGTAATAATGCCACTAAACATTCTAAATACAGCATTTTAAAAATGAAGGTTCGAACTGTCCACATAAGAGTAGTGATTTGGTCTGTCTCCAACAATTATTCTCCTGACAAATTTGGCCAGTAAAATTAGGTGTACAGTTTCAGTGCCACACCACTGAAAACAGGCTTATCCGGCCAAGGTGCTCTCCTTCTATCAACCCCATCTGCCCTGGAGGAATGTGAGCATGATGGCTTGCCCATGCATGCTGAGCTCATACGCCCGTGATAAGGCTGTGCCAGTCAGTCTGCCTGCCAACTCTTTGATGGGAAAAATCTTCTTTCTCGCTTTCTCACCCAACGCTATACTGTGTGTGGACCCTGGAAAACTTTTCACTTCTCCTTTGTTGCCTCTTTTGCTTTCTTTTTTTCCTGAAGTGATCTGCAATTTTGATCTCATATTACTCTTGTCTGCATATTTTCACGCAGTACCGGCAAAGGCTGTAGATTCAGACTTATCATATTTCTAGTACTTTTTTTTGACGCAAATTTAATCTGCCAGCCCCAGAAATTCTCGTCCTTCTCTTCTGTCTCGTACTTTACGTGATCAAATTTGAATATTTGATTGCAGCAGAGACCGTTTTTGTTTGTCAGGAGGGACTATTTTAAAGAAACCTCTTAGACATTAAGAAACACAAGACCCAGCTGCTGTACCTTCTTCCTTCTCACTCAGGTTCTGATCACCTCTTCCATTTGCTTTTCCATACTGCTTTACTCACTCCTTATCCGATGTGTTTCTGAAAATGTGATTATGTACAGGAAGGGTGCTTAATTACTAAAGGATTATGTGTGTACAAACATGATCACACCTGTAAAAATCATCAATGTGATACCAACAGGATCTGTGGAGGAAGATCCTCTTTCATTTAAGTAAAATAGTGCATGTTGTTTTGGATTAGCTTCACTATTATGCCGTTTAGGAGCTACATAAAGGTGGAAAAGACAGGGTGGCGTCAATGCTGACGAGTTCAGTTAGCACCCACAGTCTGCCGTTCAGAGTTATTTGTGAGTGTACTACTGTAGGTGCGAAATTAATAAAGTAACTGTAACCTTGCACCATGACTGCATAAAGGCTACGGCACAAACTGTATACACAATCGTAAGGCCATAATTAGTAAAGGAGTTAACTGAGTGGATATACTAATTAGTATGGTCATACAGAGTTTGGAATAGACATTGTGCTTTATATGTCCCTTATCTATCAATCTCTATCAATTATCAATCTATGCAATGTTTTTACATCCTGGCATCTTCTTTTAAGAAACTCCTGCATTTCTTTTGAAACCTCTAATTTTGATATTTCAGTGCAAACGATTTGTAATTGTCATGGTTACCCAGAGCCAACAGTGCACACAAAACAAAAGTATTATGTTTACAATCATATTTTTGGAACCACAACTCAACTTATATACTATATATATAACTATACGCACAACCAGTTTAATCGCAGACACAAATTAGAACTCTGTATTTGAGATCTTAGTTAACCTGGACCGAATGTGATTGTAGGTGAGGTGAATAGTCTGTTAAGGGTCCTTGACACAGACAGGGCCCCCAAGAACCCCTGCAGCTGTCTCCCTAACCTCTCCCACACAGCTTCAGAACTCCCTCCACTGCTTATACATTCTCTCTTTCTTTCCTGGACCCTTTCTCACCTAGTCCCTGCAGAGTGACCTTTCATCTGTTTGAAGAGGAGGCCCCAAAATAAAAGGCTGGGAAGCATGCATAGATGGGTGCGCATGTGTGAGGTTTTTTTGGGGGGGTTGATGTTGTGCGCCTCTCTCTGTGGGCTGTGAGGTCACCTGAAGGCCTCCGCCAACTCCCCTTGATGTAAGGAGCAGGAATACAGGAAGGAAGGGGAATTGTGCAGTCAAAGACACAGGCCTTGCTCGGGCCTTTTCCATCTCCCCCGGCTGTCTGACACAAAGGCAGCAGGCATGACAAAGGAAGGAATACATGTGTACATCTGTGTGATGAAGATACTTAAAAGGATGCTGCTCCTGGACTTCCTCAAATATTTTGTTGAGTAGGATGTAGACGTGTCGGACTGAATAAGAAAGGGTAATACCTTGTTGTTATTTCCCGCCTTGGCTCTGGAGGGTTTGGCGTGGATTGACTGTGTGCGATTGGGATGGCTGCTCTGCTCAAGGTTGTAGCCCCATATGACCCAGAGGTGGCGAGCTCTGCTTCAGATGAAAGAGAATAATATATATGTATGCATCAGGCAGGACAGGACCTGTCATGGTAGAGCAGAGCAGAGCAGAGGGAGGGAGAGAAGGTTGGCCAGAGCCTGTTTGAATTTAATAACGCTATTTTAATTCATAATGCTTTATAAAACACAACATGATACAACACGATACTAGGAAGAACTTTAACCAGGTAAAACTTTTTTTGCTTATAACCTCGAGAGTATAAAGAATGCTTCAGTTGTTTTTAACCAAATATTCAGCAAGTCTGTATATGGGCAGTGAAGTATTTCAGCACACCGTACCCTGAGGTACTGAGGAAAGAATGTAAAACTAAACTGAATCCTAAGGGTGAAAGATGGAATCACTGCGCTATACCTATAAGTGTGCGCATGGCACTCTGCACACAGCCAATTGTGCAGTCTTGGGTGACCAGACACCCCTACTGAACAGTCAATGTGGGGCACTCTCCTCCAGTTTGACATGCTTCTGTTCACCCCATGAATATGTCACTTGCCTCTTGATCACCATTTTGCAGTTTGCATCTCATTTGCGTAATCGAACAACTTTCTTTGACTTTTTATTTGCTTATCGGATAATCTTGTTTAATGAAATAAAACTTAAAAGCTTCTTTTCAAACTAGCTTCATATTCATTTTGAAATATCCCCTAATTTTTGTGAGAAGTGCATTTCCAACACGCAGAATACATCGTAGTATTCTACCAGCACAGAAGAATTCTTGAAAACATCCTTGAAAGATAAATAGTTTGTATACATTTGTAGACTATGCCTACATGCCTATGCAAGGTAGGCGGATTCAGCGGATCTAAATTAAGTTGTGTAAAATATGTGTAGGAAAAAAGATATGTACCATATTATTTTAAGCAATCTGCTCAATATGACGACTCCTGTAGCTTTCTTACCCTGCTTCTGTCTCATTTCTCACTCATCCCTCTCTCACTCCCTCTCTCTGGCTGTGAGAGGGTTTGTCTGCCGTCAGTCCGTTCTCCCACGGGGAAGTGCAATAAACAGATCAATACAGTGGCCTTGCACACATTAATATCTGTCGCGCCGCCCCCAACCTGATCGCTCAGCTCCACACGCCAGCCTCGGAAATGGCCGCCAGCTCCCACGGGAACTGTCTAATTAAAAAAGGGCCGGAGGAGAGAGAAAGAAGGAGGGAGGGAGAGAGGGAGGTGCACAGGATGGATTTTCTATTTAACACCCTTTCATTAGATTGTGTGCTTCCTGTTGTGACCCTGTTAGTTTGGTAATGATGGGAGATAGGCTTGGCCAGCCTGCTATAGGGAAGAGAGGACGGCGACAGCCATTGCATTTGTGTGTGTGTGTGTACGTGTGTGTGTGTGTGTGTGTGAGTGTGTGTGTGTGTGTGTGTGTGAGTGTGTATGTGTGTGTGTGGATACAGTTTTCCTGACTTTCTTCTGGTCGTTTTACCATACATAGGGATGGGCAAAAAGTATCCATAATCTAGCATGATTGAGAATTTAATCATGTTTTCCAGTAATTAAGTGCTGTTGTTGAATTGTGTCTCTATAGATGGCATATATCCAACATCAGGCAGTATAAAACACAAATTTAAATATTAAAACCAATATCCACATGCACAAGAGAATGCAACAGACCTAAAATGATTGTCCTGCTACAGCTGTTTTTTTGTTTGTTTTTGTTTTTTTACAAAAAACTTACCCAACCCACTAAAGCAAGTCATTTTGGTTACTTTTTGTGATATTTGTGTATGGTCATACCCACATGACCCCTCTGAAAAAAATAGAAATCAATGCTTTCCTCTGTTAAGCATTTTTTTCACATCTAAAAGGGTAAATGATTGTGATTTAGAGCTTAAATAGCAAACACCTTTGACTACAACACTCATAATCCATTTTTAATGTCTTGGACATACGCATGCTCCATAATACATTCCATAAGGTTAAGAATTTGGTAATAACTGCTATAGTATGCCTTTAGTACATGCTAATTCAAAGATTCTTGCAAAAATGCTTGAATATTCAGACATACATTGAGAGACTATTTGTGATTAGGCAGGATTGATTCTAAAATGATAATTAACGTTAATTTGTTTGGTGTCCTCAGAATTACTGCGTGTTCGTCAAGAGGTGATGAGTGCTATGAGGAACCCAGGAGCCATGGAGGCTCATCTCCCCTCTGCAGGCAGCTCTTCCAGCCAGCGAAGGAAACAAGGTCTACCCCAGCATCGGGATGCCCACTACAGCGAGAGGTATCAATGTGCACACACAACCACACACGCTCACACACATACACACACAAAATGTAAACAAAATGAAAACACAATGCAAAATATGCTAAATAAACAGAACTATTGAGCTCTATGTACATATACATGGTCATAATGTTCAAAGACATAACATGTTTCACAACTGTCTCTAACTTTCCTTTCTCTAAGCCATACTATAATAATCTTTCTGCAGCGGGATTAAATGTTCACTTTCACAACTCTAGACTTGTGGAGTAGAATAGTCTATGTGTGTGGATTGATTGCCCCTATGCAGAGGTAATACTACACAGGCACACTAGAAGACCACTGAAACACAGAGAGAAAAAGCCTTATTTCTTTACAATAACATGAATATTGCACATAAATAATAAACCCAACATCCGGATCCAATGAATACTGCATGGTCATTTCGAGTAGGTGCCCACACGATAGAGAAGAAAAGGAAAGAAATTTAAATTGTACAGTAAAGTCGAAGGGGATGAAGCAAAAAGGGAGTGGAAGTGGATTTTGGGGACGAGTCAGGGAAATATGGGAAAATCGCCTTAATAGGATCTGATTGCCAGTGGGCATTACTCTTTTGCATCCTTGTCTGATTTGATCTTGTCAGGAGGTATTTATGGGGCTCCGGGCTTCGGCGGTCGTCCAGACGCCGCACGCCTCCCTCTGCTCCCTCCTTTTTTCTTTCCCCCTCTCAGCAAGGCTCTGGCGCTCCTGGCGCTGTAGTCCGCCTCCAAAGAAAGCCCAGGCAGCGGGAGTGGGCGGGTAATTGCTTGTCGATTATTTATGTGGCGCGGGAAGCCGGAGGATCGATAATGGGTTGGTGAGATGAGGCGGGAGGGATGGAGCGAGGGATGGAGGGAGGAATTGGGTTGGGGGAGGGGGTAGTGTGGGCGTTGTGTTCTGTTCTATGCCCTGACGGGAGCACAGCATGCGGCTCGGGCCAGTCAGCCACCCTTACTGTGCTCACCTGCCATAATTAGCCACACAGGACTACTGATGTTAACTAGGTCTGCTCCCCTGATCTGGGATAAAGGGTGGTATTCAAGATGTTTTTGTTTATTTTTCCTTCTTTGTTTTGCTGTCTTGTTCCTCTGTCTTTAACCCTTTCTTGTCTGGGCCAGTACCCCAAACAGCCCATAGCGTTTTACGTCCTCACGTCTTGGCTTACTGGAAAGGACAGAGTTGGGCATTCTCTTATCACTGCGTGCAAGTAACTCTGTCAAAGCACAGGAATGTCTGATTTGGCCTCCCAGTAAAGCATAAACAGAGCAGGGTAGGCTGAAGGACAAAGCTGAAAACCACAACTCTAGCTTACCTTTCCATCGACTCTCCATAATTGATTATCTGATGGCCATTAGTGGCTATTGTTAAAAACAAATCATTACTGCAATCAATAGCTCTACAGCTCTGGCTGGCTATTTGTCTGATTGCATTTAGGGAATCTGCAAAGTAAATCCTAATGCATTTGGCATGTGGAGCGACGGTTGGAACAGACAGTGGTCTGAGGGTGGGAGGTGGGGGAATGGGAAAGAGAGCGTGAGTACGAGCCTCATGCATTTTAATGAACTTCCTGTGTAAATGTGTTCCTGTGGAGGCAAGGCGAGGCGAGGCAAGGCGAGGCAAAGCAGGCACGGCACGGCGAGCGGCTAATCCTCAGTGCTCCCCTCATTAAGCGCCGTCCTGTCAGCTCCGCTCCATTCCTCTCTCATCTCTCTCCGGCCTGGCCAGTTTAATGTGCGCACACACACATTGCAAGTGCACACACACACACACACACACACACACACACAAAACGCACACGCACATGCACACACACACACACACACACACACACACACACACACACACACACACACACACAAGA
>JAUZST010002282.1:0-18192 GCA_034779995.1 Parotocinclus haroldoi | reverse complement strand
CACACACACACACACACACACACACACACACACACACACACACACACACACACACACACACACACACACAGAGTGAGAGAGAGATGCAGGCAATGCAACAAACACCAGCACATGAATAAACCTCTGAACAACATCCCCAGCTCCTGCTTATGGTGCAGTTAACTATAAAATCAGACAGATTAGGAAGATACAGATTAAGAAGCACACATAAAAAAACAGTAAAATGCAAAGAGGTTACGTGAGAAACATACGTCACATGTTTACATATTTTTGTCACACTGGCTTACTTTTGAGAATATCAGTTCTACCTTGTTTGCTGAGATAAAAATAAGAAAATGCTACTATTTATGTACTGGAACCTAACCACACATATTAGGGTAAGTAGAGAGGATTGGGATAGTTTTCACCAATTGTTTTAGATCACAGATGATTGAGTAAGGTGAGTGGGGTGTCCTCGATGGCTCGTAGCATCTTAGACTATATTGGTTGTGTTATTAGTCTCTATGTCTGTAGTTCGATATGTTTTTGTGTTTCAGTCAGGTGTTTTGTTTAGCTTAAAGTCTTTTATGGTGTCTATGTTATTTACTCAGCATGAGCCAGAAGTCTGGTTCGCTTAATATAGTGGCTCAATTTTAGCCATTTATTTAAACCTTTTACTCATTGTAGCTCTCGTAATGGCTCCACTTAGTGCTTACAGAATATTTCTTAGATTGAGCATGTGTACTTTCTCATTCATTAATTTACTAATCCTGATCCTCTCACAAACTGACTACCTCCATAGACAAAAATGGGCCATAACCCATAACCAAGATATAATATAACACAGCTAAGCAAAGAAAAGCTCCTGATTTACCCCAGTTTAATTAGATCAGGGTCACAGTGGTCTAAACCTATCATGAAATTCACTGTCCTCCCCTCTTCAGTCAACCCAGCAAGTAAGCTTCAATGGGCCTTTAAATGTATTTCTTTTATCATAGACTTTGCTATAATGTGTACTCTTTCATATTTCTTCATACATTGTTACATATATTTGTAAATTTACCCTTAAACATGTAGACATTGGGTCTAAAAATGTACTGTGCTACATAATATTAATATTCTTAATTTGTTTGAAAGATAAAATAGCATTATTTATCCAAAGCATATGATACCCCTTCATCACAAGTTCACTCAGTTCTGTATGGTTGTAAGAAAATGTCTATCACATGCTTTGGACCACAAGGATGGGACTCCACGGCACTATTTTTATCCTGTCTTCAGAATGATTGGTTTTATGGGCCAGTTGTTTTACATACTGCTCACAAAAATTAGGGGAAATCTCAAAATGGATATCATGTACAATATTCCATAATTAAATATCCCCTATTTTTTGTGAGCAGCGTATAAGACACTGTTGATAGCAAGTTGATAATATGCCAGTGTTAATTAGACCACCTTAGTGAATCGTTCAATTAGTTCTTAAATTACAATAAATTACAATTAAGACATTGTACACATTAGTAGCCAAAGTAGCCAACATTTACACATACATTTAAAATATAATAAATAAAATAGTGAAACTACTCAGAAGCTCTTTGACTTAAGAAGTAAGTTGTCTTAGCTCAGAATAGTTTAGCTGACTGCTTTTGCAGACTGCAGCTACAAAATTGTCATTAAAAAATCTTTATTCTCTCAGATCTTCTTTTCTCTGGATTTGAGAACTGATGTACCCATTCCTGGTGTTCTGTACAGCCAGCAAGAGAGAGCTAACCCTTGCTTAACTTCGACATAATTTTAGAGTATATTGTGCAAATGTGGAGTCATGGGTAGAGTTACCCAGATGAGGATTGGTATAATTTTGTGGAGTAATCTTCTGACATATGAAGCCACAACATTTTTTAAATTCCCTTATGAGGACCCTTAGGAACATTAACATATCTCACAGGTTGTGTTTGTTTGTTTATTTAACAAATAAACTGAATAAACAATGAATAAACTGATATTGGCATCAGTAGGTATTTTAGTGACACACACAAAATGTTATCTATACACAAGGTTATCGCTAGACAAGTCACATACAGTATATACACTCAAGTCAATGCCAATTTAGTGTAATCAATTAATCTAACACACGTCTTTGGACTGTGAGAGAAAGCCAGAGCACCCACAGTACAACCACACAGACTAGAGTTATTTTTTTTTATATTTTATAAACCTATCCATAAAACAGTTACCATTTTATTTGCTTTATCAGAATGGTGAAAGGCAATTATCCACAACATGCCTAAACTGTGATATAGTTAATACCAACTATTCCTATTTATCAGAAAACAATTGTATCAACCCCCCCCCTCTTCTAAATTTAAATAAAAACTCTAACAGCCCCTTGTCCTGCTGTTTACATGCTCACAATGCAGTGTATCGCCATCTAAGTATGTCTTTAAGCATAACATTATCAATGTCCACACTTCTTTTCAGCTCAAGTATTTCCACCTACACACACTGTATCTTGTGTTCGTAATTGTTATTTATATGACTTGCCTATTAAAACCTTTCAGCCTCTTTTGATGTGGGAGAGCTTTAATAAGGTCTATTGCCAGCAGAATCTTTTGTTCAGTCTCTAATGAGGCCTGGGTCTTCACCATAGTCCCAGCTGAGGGAGCAGCCTCTAGCTTGATCACCCCTAGCTCTCAGAATCTGACATGCCTCTTGCTGGAATGTTTCTGCTAAATGTTAGTGTGGAGATGCTCTTGCTATAGAGACAGATCATTTTCAGGCCGGATTACCATCCTAAATGCATAAAAACATTAATGATGATCATTAATGATGATAAACATTTTATAAGCATGATGTTATGAACTTAGTCATAACTGCATCATTTGAATTTAAATGAAAATAATCAGTTTTAATGAATTTATCATTTTAAATGGCAAGAATAAAAAAAATTAAAGCATAAAACATTTCTACTGCTTTACCAGCATCCTTGAATACCCATAAACATATATTTAAAAGGTCCTATGTCTTGAACTGTCTAATACAGAGCAATTAATACATTGTATAGTGTCATTCATTTAGCATTACATTTTAGACAGTTATAAGTACTAATTATTTAATCAATATATTTGACTAATTGTTCAGAAATAATTTCCCATCTTCTTAGGACTGGTAAAAACAATACAAATTGTAAACTAGTAAATGTGGCACACTGGTTAGTGCTTTCACCTCACAGCTCATAGCAGATGGGGTTGATTCCTATCCTGGACTCTGCCTATGTGTGGTTTGCACTTTCCTTTTTTGTATGTTTCATCTGGGTACTCGCTATGTGAACTGGAGTCTCTAGAGTGTCCCAGTGGTAGTGAGTAAATGTGTGTGTGCCCTGAAATTGATTGGTGCCTTGCAATGGGGTTGGTTCCCACATTGCAAGTGCCCTGTGCTGCCACTTAAGCCCTGTTTCTCTGTGACCCTAAACTGGATTAAGTGGAAATGAAAATAAAATGATGATAAATAATATACTAACATACACAATCACGCAAAACATTATGAGGCCTTTTTGAGTGGCACTGTGATAAAAAATACAAACTGATATAAGGAGTGTGATGTACTAGACACTATTCAAGATTATCCAGATTATTTACACACATAATGCTTCTTTAAAACATCCCTGGCTTATGTTTGTAGCTATTTTCCACCTGTTATACTTGTCCATTCTAGTAAGGGTTAGTGTACAATTGAATTACACCAGGAAACAGAGAAAAGATTGCTGGAGAAAAGACATTTAACACCCTTTTTTTTTCCTACCTCTAAATAGTTGTCGGAAATTGGCAGGAAGGAAAATATATAAGGTGACGGTTAATTGTTTATATGAAGCAGCTGCCTCAAGGGTTTTATATAATTTTAACTTTCCAATTTTCCCCTGATCTAGATTTAATCACTTGAGTGTAACATGCAGTCTCTGTGAGAGATTGTGCAGCTTTTAGAAGACAATATACACTTACTGATCACTTAACTAGGTACACATGTCCAACTGCTCAAAAATGTAATTGCTCAATCACAGCAACTCTATGCATTTAGGCCACGACTGCTGAAATTCAAGCCAAGCATCAGAATAGGAAAGTTAATTTAAGTTACTTTGAACATACAATGGCGGTTGGCATTTCAGAAACTGCTGATTTGCTGGGATTTTCATGTTCAACTAGGGTTTACAGAGTATAGTCCAAGAAAGTGAGGAGCCAGAGGCCAGAGGAGAATGGCCAGACTGGTTTGAGTTGTTAGAAAGGCAATAATGACTCAAATAAACACACATTACAAGGTAAAACCTTTAACCAGATGGGTTGCAGCAGCAGAAGACCACACATGATGCCACCCCTGTTATCTAAGAACAGGCAACTGAGACTATAATTTGCACTGGCTCACTAAAATTGGACAACAGATGACTGGTTTGACTGATTGCCTGGTCTGTTGAGTCTGCAGCATTCAGGGTAGGAATTTGGGACAAACAACATAAAAGCATGAATCCATCCTGCCTTGCATCTTGCTGCTGGCAGTGTAATGGTTTTTTAATGGTTAAAAGATATTTTCTTGGCACACTTTGGGTACCTTAATGTTAACTAACATCATTTAAATGTCACAGCTTACCTGAGTATGGTCAGCCATATCCATCCATTTTCAACCACAATATGCTTATCTTCTGAAGGCTACACAAAAATCAAATATTCTCAAACTGCATTCTTGAACAATCAAGAATTCAATGTAATTAATTGTATTCAAATGGCCTCCACATTCACCAGTGAAGAAACAGCATGCAAGGTAGGAACTACCCTAGACTGTGTACCAATCCATCATAGATCTCACATGTTCATACTCACACTCACACATACTGTAAATACTGAGTTAAAATTACTTAAAAATAGTTTGCATGGATCTTTTTCAGTTCGGACAAATGGATAAGATGATGATCAAATAAATAAATGAATAAGTCAAAGAATGTTCCCCAGGACATATATTAGTTCACATGGTCACTAAAATTTGTACTTACACAAAGCAGCGACAAAAATGTTTTGATTGCATATCTAGGCAGTAAACTAATAGCAGTAAAATAATAACTCTTGCCAACCTTTTCATAAGGAATTCAAAAAAGGCAAGGCTGTGCTGAACTATATACCAAAAAAACAACATCCAAAACAGATCTCTAAGGGTTAAACCAAGCCTGTACAATCTGTACAGTACATCTGGACAGTTCCATACTGTACTCACATCCACTCTAGAAAGAGAAAATCCGCTCTTATAAATTGTGTGGATTATAAACAAACGAGTCACTTACTGCTTTTTTTAAACATATTAAAACTGTTTTTTAACAGGGTACATTGTCATTAAAATCTGAAAAGTGCAGTACTGAATCATCTGTAAACTGCAGGGAATAAAGCTGTGTGCCAGAAGGTTATGTGTATTAGAGAGAGTTATACAAATTGTACTACTCACTGTCTTTATTTATTATTTGCCACCCTAATCCATTCAATAACAGAAAATTAAAGGTTTCTCACAGTCTAGTCAACACCGACACTAATTAGAAATGCTCTGTGTGCGGTGCCACTCCATATCAGAGCAGATGGAATATCCTCTTTTGTTCTGTCTCTCCTCGCTGAGGCAGAGCAGTCAGGAGGCACAGCAAGAGACACCAAGATGCAGGACTTGGATAAGCTGAGAACAGAGAAATTCTGTTCAGCTTGAGCACTCTGTTGCATTATGTAGTCAGTACCGCACACAGAATGTCTAACGAAAGGATTCATTATAGAAAATGGACCTCTTGATCTCTGAACATGGACTCTCGTTCCTTATTGCCTACATTTCAAAGTCATATCATAGAGAAAGACTAGCCTAAGGGTAAACAAGCCTGAGGCCCTTTGACTGGTGCCTTAATCAAAATTCAGCCTAACTACATGACTCACAAGCATTGTTAAGTCCTGTGATGTGGCACAACCTTTAGAGAAATGTCAGAAAGTTACTCCCAGAAAGTATATTTATTAAATTAAGATGACAGGAAGATTTTGCTTTTACTTGGCTTTATTTACACAAATACAGAACCAAAGGTAATTAGAATAAGAGGGAGGTAACTTAAAAGCATATTTGCTCAGAAGTTGATATAATCTATAATTTATAATTTATATTAATTACGTGTTGTATTATATATGACATATATTTTATATTGTTTGTTAACCCTGTTTAACCTGCTTATCCTTGTCAGGGTCACAGGGTGCCAGTGCCTATTCCCACAAAACATCCAGTCTATTCTAGGACTTTATCCACCTTCACATGTGAAGTAAATTGTACTGTCTTTGAAGGTTTTTTTTGTATACCATATGACAACTTATGAATTTTTAAATGACAAGACATTAACAAAATATTTGCAGGAAACAAACACAAATATGCCATTCATTCTCATTCTGGATGATGGAGCAAGAAACCCCATGCAGACACGGGGAGAACATGCAAACTCTGCACAGTCTTAGCCCAGACTCAGGATAGAGCAGAAAAAACTAATAAATTAAATTAAATAATTCAATAAAAACTAACCAAACTGTTTTATTTAGTTTTTTTTCACCTATTACTACGGATGAAGAGCTAATAGGCTTTCTTAATCGCACAGCCACTCTGAATCTTAGAGCCTTAAGCCTATATTCACCTGATATTTAAGAAAGTGTATCACAGCTGTTGCTACATTAACAAGACTTTTCTGCTGTATTAAATCTCCATGAAGACACTAAATCCTTTTGTTAAGTATACTCAGTATGCTATTGCCTAAAATATACGAGTATCAACAGGCATCTGAAAGTATCTCTAATTGTGAGCAGCCATGTATCCAGCACCCATGCATGCATAAAACAACCCTGAGTGCATCCCTAGGCATATACTGATTTGCATAGCTAGACTTGAAATATGATAGGAAAGCAGCCCAAAATCTGAAAAAGATACACCTAAAAGTGTAGGAAACAAAATCTAAGGTTAACTTGACTGTTCAACCTAATATTCTTCTTCTTCTTTTTCTTCTTCTTCTATTTCTTCTTCTTCTTCTTCTTCTTCTTCTTCTTCTTCTTCTTCTTCTTCTTATTATTATTATTATTATTATTATTATTATTACTATTATTATTATTATTATTGTTGTTGTTGTTGTTGTTTTCCTGCTTATGATCATATATGTACTATTTTGATTATACCTTGAACTAGGTGACTATGCTTTCATGTACTTGAAAAATAAGATTTCAAAACATGACAATAGTGAGTTTCATTTTGTGCACATAAACATAAAATTGTTACAAATACGCTAATAACAAGTAATCTATATAATCTATTTATGCTTCATTATTCAGACTATGATTACACAGAGCAGATGAACACATGCTACAGGGCTGAGACAGAATATAAGAGAAGTATGCAAAACCTGAAGAGCTGAGTCCGACCAAACTCAAAGTTAGAAAGCCATTGAGGAGGACGAAAAATAATAGCCAGAGTGCATCTAGCTAGACCACAAAAAAGTGGATAAGAGAAGTGTGAGAAGGGGATTAAATACCTATCGATCTGGTACTGCAATCATGCCCTTACATTTTATGAAACGATGTTTAATTTGGGTGTACACTGAGAACATGGTAAGGTGAAAAGAGAGAACATTGGAGTGAAGGAGGGAAAGAGATAGAAGATCTGTTGTGATTAATTGCATGCAGCAGCTAGAGATATAAGTCTGTCTATTCCTACTGTACTTCTCTACCTTAAAATGTCCCCATGCAAACACCCACTCATAGAAGACTACATAAAACAGCCTCAGCAACAAGCAGTGCATATTTTCAGGAAGGGGCAGAGGTTTGCTGCAAGAAACACAGAAAAATACTCTCTGAAATGATGATTTGTCTGTGTACTCAAAGGCAAAATCGCTTTGGGTGTAGCCAGATATGCTTTCAGCTCAGGCAGCAGCAGCCATCACAGTGAGCTGGCCACACAGACAGAAGTGGGCTTTGTTCTTGGAATGAAAGAAGTCTGATGCACTGTTCTGTGGCCAGATTCAGATATTACTCACATCTGTCACTCAAAATGCCCTCTCCCTTTTGTCCACTGCTCCTTTCTGCTCTTTTGTCCATTGATCATAGACAAAGCATACAATTCGGTGTACTCAACTGACTTCAATCCAACACTTTTGTTACAGTATCATACAACAATTATCATGTAACTTAAATTAGCTGAATTGGAAGATTTATAAGAAGTAAATCATAATTAAAATGTTCTAACTTCAAGAGCGTATGTGTCTACATTTGACAATATGCAGTTATGCAATTTATCCTGATAACGGTCAAAGAGCTCAGAATTGAGTGTATGCTATTGCGACCAACCTCCACTGCTGAAGACATAGTCAAAAGTGGCATGCAGCAATGCCAGGACCTTAACCTGGGTCTTAGACCATCACATCACCTGAGCACCACAGTGCAGCCAGTAGAAAAATGTCATTGCAGCACAATGGTGCAGAAAACAATGTTCAGCTATACAATCTTGACCCAATCTCTAAACTCTCTCTTTTCTCTAAACTCTCTCTTTTCTTCTTGTATCCATGTATCTTTCCTCCAGAAACTTTGGTTTCATCCATTTAAATTACATTTGCATTTGTATGTTTTTTTTACTTTTATTTGTGCATGCAGTTTCCATATGGTGCCCTTTTATTATGATTTAGCATTGTATAAGGGGTTTACTGAGACATAAGTGCTTAGGAGACAAATTGCCTCTGCTTCTAGAGATGCCAGTCTATAATTCCTACTGCATCTCTTCTGAGAGGATAATATAGCTGTCAGGTTGCTTATTGTGTACATCGTCCTGTGTTGTTCTTTTCTGACCCTTTTCCCTTTCCACACCCACTTGCTTACTGACAGCTTCACTGCTCTATTCAAACCACTCCTGATGTTCATGGCAGTTGTCTGTCTCCAATCCTGTCTTGAGTTCTATCATTGTTTGTCCAGCCTTGTCTCAAAGTTTAGGTCTTTGGTTCTTTGTAACATGTTAATTCCACTGTCTGCCCAATAGCTTGTTTGCCTGTACAGCATAGCTTGTTGGTTTATGTTTTATGGTTGTTCTCATTTAACTTGTCTTTCTTGTGTTTCATTTTGTTAATTTGTACCTTCTTTTTGCCGCTCTGTGTTTTGTGCTTGTGCTGTTGTGTGTTTGTGGCTATGGCCTGTGTTGTTAGTGTTCTGTTCTTGTCCATTTTCAGCATTTGATGTGTGTCCTTGATCATGTCTATTAGTGTTGCTGCTTGAACACACACACAGACATGTACACACAGACACACTGTATAAGTGTTAAGGCAACTCAACTGACTCACCAAAATTGGGCAATAGAAAATTGAAAAAATGTTTTAATGTCTTGATTTCTAGGGTTAGGCTTAGGTTGACAGGGTCAGAATGTGGCATATGCAACATGAAAGCATTTTTTCAATGGTTCAGGCTACTGATAGTGGTTTAATTTTATAGGGAGCATATTCTTGGTACACTTTAGGACCCTTGCTCATCTTCTACATGGCATGTGTCACAAATCATATAATCTCAAACAGGTTTCTTGAATATGACCATGAGTTCACTGTACTTAAATTTGTATCATGGTTGTACAACTGACAAACTTTTTTGAAACTATGCCACAAACAATGTGTGTAAATCTATAATATTCCATGTTCATCCATTGGCTATGATTTTTCATGTGAATAATAAACCCCACCCTTGCGCTTATGCCTGCCTCAGTCCAGACCAAATGGAAGACATAGTGAGTGTTCTTCCAGTATGTGATCATACTCCTCAGATTATAAGTACCCCAACTCTAACCTGCAGTGGAAGTCTCAACCTCCCCTTACCTTTGGTTTCATCAGCTTTCATCCCTGAGTCTGTCTTGTCCAGTCTCAGTCAAGCCAAGCCACCTCTAGCCATCAGATCCAGCAAGTACTGCCACACCAGTGCCAGTAGTTTCCCTTATGCCAGAGTCAGCCACATTCAACTCAAGTCAGCCATAATAATGGTCATTTCAAGGGTCACTTTATAGTCAGTTTCTAAGAAGAAACCCAAAGTCGCCATGGCATCTGCTAGCTAGTTGACTTATCCCCCAGTTCCTGACTCTTCTCCAGAGTCTTACTGTATATGTAAATAGTTCACACAGATTACTAGCCTACATGGGCACATTGGACATTACACATTCACATTATTTCCTTACTTTTTGCCTTGTGAATGCTGCAGTGTCAAATCAGTTTAGGGGAAAATATAATCCCACGCTAAATACACTTGTAAAAAGAAGAGAAAATATCATAACACATTCATGCACTGCTGAATTTATTTATTTATTTAGTTTACTCATACTAAGTGAGATATGTCTGCAATGGATGTTAAAAATAATCCATAAAATTATATCACCACAGAAAAAGCATCACTCTACTGGTCAACATCAACAGAACCCAGTCCCGCCAGAGTGCAGTAACTCCCTCCATCATTTAATCATTAGGAGATGATGTGCCTCCAAGGATTTCCAACTGAGGATGTTTGTTTTGATTTTGTTATTTATTTTATTAGTAATTAAAATTTGATTATGGATTTAAATTATATTATTTACTTAATTTGACTATTACTTGAATATACTTTTAAGTATTTATTCAATTAACATCTAGGCCACCCATGGAGGATGGGTCCCTTTCTGAGTCTTCCTCCCAAGAGTTCTTCCTTCTTCTTTCAGGGAGTTTTTCCTTTACACTGTCACCCTAGGCTTGCTTAATTTGGGATTGGCATTTTACGATAATATAGTATTATAAAGCTGCTTTGAGACAATGCTCCATTGTAAAAAGCACTATAGAAATAAAATTAAATTGAATTGAATAAGGAACATGTGACTGATTCTTGCGGCATTCCAGAGCATTATTTTGTAGCATATGTTATGGAACTCCATAATGATGAGCTAAAACAAGACAAACATATCAACTCAGATTACAGTATTCTCAAAAAAGATGTTTTTAATGTCAATTTTTGCAGCAACATCTAACAGTTTAATAGAGAGATAAAGCCATGGGCAAAGGACATAAGTACAGTAAGTCATTAGTTACTCTGACAAATGTTGTTTCTGTGCTATGATGGGATCTAAATGGGATCTCCAGACTGAAACTTATTAGATAGACTATTTCTCTGCAGGAAATGGCACAGTTGGGTTGTTGTTAACTTTATAAATAAACTTAAAAATCATTCCAGGTTACAACGCTTAGATGTAGTTATAATGGGTTTTTGTGTGGTGGTGTCATAACAACTAATCTGAATATTTTATGTATAATACAACTTTTGCAGTTTAAAAAAAGTATAAACACAGGCATGTTTGATGACAGCATTACGTTTTGTGAAACAGTTCATTGAATGGGCATTGCCAAATTCACATAACCTTTTTATATTGAGGACTGCTTAAAATAATTTTTAAGCAAAGACTGTAAAAGACAGGTTGGCGACATCTATCCTAAATCTAGATCTAAAAAACTACTTTACATTTGCAATATCACACAAATTGCTTTCTTTCAATTACATGATATTGCTAAACTTAGAAATATATTTTCTTTTTAAGATTCAAAGAAACTAGTTCATGCATTTATAGCCTCCAGGTTGGACTTGCTCAAAGCTCTAGTGAATCTTAATTACAAAATACGTCTTGTAACTTATAAAACTATACATGGCCTGGCTCCATATTATCTCAGTGAAATCTTAAAGTCTTACAATATAGCTTTTCTACTTTGATCTCAAGGACTTATTTTAGCTTATACAATTAAAAAATGTCACAGCAGGGGAAAATGCTTTGTAATTCATGCCCCCAATTATGGAATAAACTTTAGAGATACAGACACACTCCAAAATTTGAAGACTAGGCTAAAAACCTTCTTATTTACGCAGGCATTTGGTTATATTTAGACTGGAGTGCATGGCTCAGGTAACTGGGGCTGGAGTCTGGGGTCATGTCTGGCCTGACTGCCTTGTCATGACTTTCAGCTCAAACTTTCTTGTGGGCGGTCTAGCTGGGCCCGGGCATTGGCCCTTCTGATCTTGAGTTGTGCTTTATTACCTTAGACTAAAGGCAGAGCCGGGTGGTCACAGTCAAAGAGATTTATGGTGATTTGGGATTTAGAATTGCTGTCGTCTTGCCTCCTCATGATCACTCAGGTTGGTTGATTGCAGGAGAGGTGGGTTGCTGATCTCTCACATGATACCTTTTTAGTTCTCTTTTTAGCTATGCTGCTATAGTTAATGCTGCTGGAGCTGCAGGTTGCACATGGCATCAGTGATTGTAAATAGACTCTGTTCTCTTATTCAATAAATATCTACATTTTCTTTTTTCTCTCTGAGCTTATGTTCCGGTACCAGTTCCAGTTCCTGAGATGTGTATATTTTTTTACATTATTTTATTTATCTGTTATAATTTACTTAGTTTTACTATTAATACAAACTGAATTGTGACTGTGGTGACCTAGTGGTTAAGGTGCTTTACTATGGACCAGAAGACATAAATGTAATTATTTTAAATAACATCTAAGGATGAGTATTGATCCTCCTACGGTTTCTTCCTTTCAACATTTAGGGAGTTTTTCCTTTCCACTGTCACCTTAGGCTTTCTTTATTTGGAATTGGCCTTTTAAGATAATATAATGTTGTAAAGCTACTGTGGGACAATGCTCCATAGTTAAAACTCTTAAAAATAGTTAAATTTAGAAATAAATCTGACTTGACTTTACATACAGACTCCACACTGAAGGGCCCAAATCATTATATCTGGGATTTAACAGAGGAACTTCTTGCTATGAAGGGACACCATATCATAGTCACCATATCATACTGGAATATAGGTATAGGGACGTAGTGGGGAGAAAGTATTACTAGTTACAATAGAACAGGCACAACTTGTTTAATGTTGATAAATCTCAGGACGACTTTCACACAAACATTATTGGCTAGCACAAAAAGTATCTAAACACAAAGTTAAAGCAGTCTCTAGCTAATATGTGAGCTAACAAGCAAGTAAGCACTTGGCAGTAAGTTACACACACACACACACACACACACACACACACAAACTCAAGGTAGGCTGTAAAGGTAACCCGCTCTTTACATCCACAGTACACAAATGACAAATCCAAAAGGATTAAAACACAATTTTTTTTCTTTTATAATTTAATACAACCCCAATTCCAATGAAGTTGGGACTTTGTGTACAATATAAATAAAACAGAATCTGATTATTTGCATATCCTTTTTAACCTATATTTAATTAAATACTCTAGAAGGACAAGATATTTCATGTTTAAATGGAAAAAGTCAGTCCATCTCAGATGAGCTTATGTCCATAGAAGTCGGTGCCATTTCTGGGTGTTGTTGATATACGGATTTTGCTTTGGATGGTAGAGTTTTAACTTGCACTTGTACATGGGTGATGAAATGTGTTCACTGACAATGGTTTTCTGAAGTGTTCCCGAGCCCATGTGGTAATATCTGCTACAGAATGATGTCATTTTTTAAAGCACTGCCACCTGAGGGATTGAAGGTCACAGGCATTCAATGTTGGTTTTCAGACTTGCCGCTTACTTGCAGAGATTTCTCCAGATTTTCTGAATCTTTTAATGATATTATGGATTGTATAGTTTTAAATTTCATGCAATTACACAATGAGAAATGTTGATCTTAAACTGTTGGACTTTTTTGGATTTATGTTTTACATAATGCCCCAGCTTCAATGGAATTGGGATTGTATGTTTTTAACAGTCCTTAAACGCCACATAGCTGTTTGGGTCATGTCTGTATTATGTTTATTTCCTACAAATGTAGTTGAATATCCTCCTATGTTGAGTTGAGTCCATGTTGACATAGTTGACTCAACTATGTTGAGTCCATGTTTTTTTGCAAAATCATATATTGCAATACTTTATAAATTTAGAAGATGAGTTTACCTGTCTACATATGATTTTCTTCAAGATTTCTTGAGGAAGGACACAAATATGTTTATATATTCCTAAAAATGGGAGAGAATGGATTGTACTGGCTGGTAATAAAACACACACGGGCTAACCTATTTGGCATTGCCAACTACTCAAGTTTTTGATAGGCCATAAGTTATGTTCTTGTTATGTTCTCATGCCCAATCACATCACGCAACTCCAAATAAATGAGCTCTGATGTGTCCGACAAGGTATTAAAGAAAGAAAGGGATCCCTACTGTGCAGTTAAATGTTGATATAAAAGTCACATGAATTGCAATCTGACAGTTCAGACTGCGGTCAAATTGCTATGTATCAGATACATATCAGATTTCAGTAACACATGAAAGTGGTTCAGACTGAAATTGAATTGGTCAAATGGAAAGTGTTTTTGCTGTTCACACAGCCATAAAATAAACAAATCTGTGTCACAAAAAATTGAACCGGATACCAGTATGCATTATCAACTGGCATGAACTGACAAAGCCAGTTTATTTTGTGTTCGTGTTTCCTGCTCTTGTGCCTGACAATTCAAGACTTCATGTGGTAGACATGATTTATTTAGTTAAATGCATTTCTAGTGAACAACCAAGATCCTTGATAACCAAAAGAAGGAAGTCAGAATTAGGTTTAACCAGCATTTGTCTCTGCTTTGAGCACTGTGAAGTATTTGATTCTTTATAAGATGATATTTAACTTCAATTATATCTCCACACTCAAGACAGCAGTTGTTCCAGAAAAAAATAACAAATATCAGAATCAGCATATTAGCTGGAAAATTCAACATTACCACAATGCTATTCAGTGACTGATTAATAATAAGTGAATTCAATATTTAGTAGATTTACAATGATATATAGCTTAATTAAACTGTGTAAGAAAATGGTAAGAGGAGAGATTGTCATTACGTATAATCACATATTTGCTTAGGATTGTCATAAACTATGTAAAGACCACTGCACCACAACGAGTTTAGAAATATATTTCCTCACCTCTAATTATTGTCTTTGTGGAGTACTTTAAATTGACCCTTGGCAAGTGAGGATTAATTAATGAATAAGTGAATGAGGCCCTGTGATGGACTAATAACTTGTCGAACAGTAGTTACTACTCCTGCCCTGCACAAGTGTGTATGGTGTTGGTTACAGACTCATAGCTATGCCCATCTAGACAAAGCAATTACGGAAGATTAATTAATTAATTAATTAATTAATTAATTAATCAGTAAAGGTTTAATTAGTGGCAACAACAAGATAGTATGTATGTAGTGTTTTACACGGTTTTCCTTAAAACAATTACAAATGCCATCATGAGAATTCCAATTTGAACTAGCAAGTCACTCTGCCTTTTATATTGTTTCCTCAGTGTATGTCAGTCTATAGTAGTGTCATCAGGACCCAGAGTCTTGGCCCCTTTTCAAAAGACATAACAGTGAAAATAGAGTCAGGGAAAGAGTCTCACTTTCAAAGCATTAGTCAAGTCAAAGTGGGGCCAGAATGACCCTGAGAAAAGGCTGATGCAGGAGAGGTCTGGATTGAAATTCCCCCCACATCTCTCCTCACTCTAGCACCTTGGCCAGCCGCCCCCTGACAGATATTGTACAGGCAAGAGAACCGTAAATTGCCTCACTTTACTCTCCCTAAAACATTTATGACAGCGGAATCAGTCATTTAGAGTCCAATATTGTTTTAAACTGATTTATATTTTAGTGACAACATGAATAGGGGGGAAAACTGGCAAGAGCTTTTGGTTTCATTGTTGAAGAATTCAGAGAAAAAGGACAGCTGATTTCTTTGACTAAAGGAGCCCATTAAAACAAATGGATTGCAGTGACACTGCCTTTAATCTTTACTTTAAGTGTACAGATTATTTTGAAGCTCTGACCATGTTATTAATTGCCTTTCCATTTAAGTTTGAATGACAGTATATTCAAGATTGATTTGAAATTTACCTGTGTTATGCTTGACTGTGCCAGAATTTATGTAGGCTTGATCATCAATTTCTTTACCCATTCTATCAATATCACAATATCACATTGTGGTTTTGTCAGTTTGAAAGAATAATGTAAAATGGTGTTTCAGGGAAAAAACGTTTTTGTTGAGATACTACACTAACTTATACAACTGGTACAGTGTGTTACAGGCATAAAAACAATGCTGACAAGCCTCTTATGCATAAATGAAGTAATTGGAAAGTCTACATGGAACACTATTTGTACCTCATAAAATGCTACAATTGGAAGGATAAAGGCACATCTAGGAATTTTAAATCACTAAATGGCTTCTTTGTTCATTACTAAAACAAACTGACACATTGTATTTAAAAACAATGTATGGCAGCACAGTGACATTATAGAGTTCAGATACTAGGGTCTGATTTGGTGCAGCAGTTATGGTACAGGAGTTCCAGTCCCAGCACTGCTAAACTGCCACTGTGGGGCCCATGAGTCTGGCCTTCACCAAAAAATGTACAATAATCTGGATAAGCGTATCTATTAAATAACTTAACAAAGATGGAAATATATATTTCCCCAATAGATTTCAGTAGATTACTCTAACTAACCCCTTGGTATGAACCATCAGTAACTGTGTGTGACTTAAAGTGTGCTACCTTTTTGTGACCATCATTTTGCCCATGTTTATATGTGTTTTACAGTACTCCATTCTTATTTACAGTAAATGTTCTCAACTTATGTGATTCAGAACCCTACTGTCACATGGCTGATTTTTTAATGCAACATGGACAGTAACATATATAAATTATAACCAAATTGTTCACTGTTAAACATTTTTGATACGCTTCTTTTTGTCAGAGTGCTGTAATTACAACTATTCGACAATTATGTTCAGTGGTAAATACATATATGTATTTTATCAAGTGGCATGGTGCGCCAAGTGGTAAGCGCTGTCATCTCACAGCTCAGTGATGCCTGGTTTAATTTTAGATTCCACTTATGTGGAATGTGCATGATCTCCCTGTATCCCAAGGTTTTCTCCAGGTTCTCCTTAGGTGCCCGTGGAGACCCCTAATATCAGTAGCTGAAAGAAGAAGAAACACACATAAAATATTTTAGCAAATATTGCTATTTGGTTTGTATCTTTGTAGTCATCTCTGCTTCTAAGTGGTCAATTTCCAAATATCTGCTTTGAAAACTATGAAAACACACTGTAACTTTATGTGTACCTATTTTTGGTCGTTAAATCTTTCCAGCATTACTGAAAAAAAGTGTGCAATAAACAGCTTGGCCATTTAAATTGTCACACATGCCCCTTGTTTCTCCACTTTTACTGTGTTTGTCATGATGGCTTGCTTAGTGTGTGAGAAAGAGAGCTCATTTGTAGTTAGTCTAAGCTCTCCATCTCTCATCCCTGAGTTGATGGAGTGATTCTTACCTGCGATGTGCTTGAGAAAGCTATTGTGCCGCGCTGATGGATGGAGTTTCTGAGTGCAGCGGGGTCTGGCTGCTTGTAGGCCTTAAATCAATCCACTCATTTATGTCTCTGTAGGGTTGATCAGTGAAAGTGCAAACAGTGAAGAGGCTGAAGGAAGATGCTGAAGAGTATATTTTAATTCAAATGCCAACAGCACTTACATGTAAAAAATATGCCGTCTCTAACTGCTTACACGTGCCATAGCAAGGCTCGATCAGATGCTTTTGATACTGTAAATCAATGAGTGGTTTATTTAGGAACAAAGGGACGTATTCACAGTTAGCAAAGTAAGTGCAGTAGATAATTCAAAAGATACAGGATTCACAGTATTTTATCCATAACCAGACTGATACACTTAACTTTACAGTTATATGGTCATTGAAAATGGAAATCACCTGGGTACAGTTATCACCTCTGATGTTGCCAAGAATTTGGTGTGAAGAGTTCACAGAACAAGAGAATAAGCAGATAGTTTAGTAAATTGCACCTCAGTAGCTATTTTATAAGAAGTGCTTGCTTATAATTCTAAAACTAAAAAACAAAAACATTGTTTCTTGTAGCATTTGACTCACCCTGTACAACACATTTAAGAAGATAACTTGTTTGTTTCTGACTGGATTATATTGAAGCTTGCAATACTGTAACACTGCAAGACTATGTACGTTTAGCACTAGTAGAAATGATGCAGAAGTGTAGGTTCTTGGGTCGACAAGGCTCATCACTGTGCAGGGGCAAAAAGGGCTTTTCATTGAGATTGCTGGTTATGGTTTTGGAAAA
>JAUZST010002281.1:0-18193 GCA_034779995.1 Parotocinclus haroldoi | reverse complement strand
GAGCAAGCCCAGGGCGACAGTGGAAAGGAAAAACTCCCTAAAATGGTAGGAAGAAACCTCGGGAGGAACCAAGACTCGACAGGGGACCCGTTCTCCCAGATGTTAATTAAACAAATACTAACTGTATATTAAATTATAGCAAAATTAGGTCAAAATAAATAACAAATGACTAATAAAATTTAAATTAGTAGTAGAAAAATTTGAAAATAAACTAAATTATAAAACAAAACAGATTATAAAATGCGTTCTTAGTGAAGGAGGTCCTTGGAGGCACATCGTCTCCTACTGTCCAACCGATGGAGGGAGTTCCTTATCCAGAGCGGCTTATATTGAATATGGTCTTACAATCCAAGCCATTGTGGGTTAAGGGCCTTGTTCGGGGACCTACCGGTAGCAGAGGTGGGATCTGAACCCTGGACCTTCTGGTCCATAGTCCAGTACCTTAACCACTAGGCCACCGCAGTCCCATTTGAGTGCCCAGCGGTATTCAAGTGGGTTCTGTAGTGGTCTCAGTAGTGCATGTCTGACCAGTGGCGCCCTCATGTGGCAATGTAATAGATTGTACGGTTCCATTAACAGCCCTAATGTCTGGGCTGCCAATTAGCTTTGGCTAGAAACCATATACTGCAACAAACACCAAATCCCTGCGACCTTTCTTCATCCCTTATTGTCTCACTGGCACCTGCCTTGAGGACGTTTCCTGAGAAAGTGGTCTGTGTAGCTATTTCTAAACAGGTTTCCTCTTCTTATGAACATGTACATTTGTATCTAAGGTACCTGGAACCTCCGGGAGTGCACTAAGCACGATTTAGTTTAGTTTGATTCTTTGTTTGTGCTCCGACAGGAGTCTGGTCTGGCTGTATGGATTGGAGGACATCTACAGCCATTAGCGCAGGTACCACCTGCTCTTGCTGTGGTTCTTATCACAGCCTTCATTGCTTGCTTCACAGAGTTTGCCAGTAACACTGCCACCATCATCATCTTCCTCCCAGTAATTGCTGAACTGGTATGTGGTTGCACCTGCGAACACAACTGGCACTTCTTATGGAACAAAACATAACAATGTGACAAATCAGCTTTACAGGGGAATCCGTGCAAATGGAACGTATTATGATTCTTAATTTTCTGTCTAAGATTCTTATGCCACAGTCATTTGACTTGCTGCACCAACCCCCATAAGCCGGGGGCACACCCTCCACTTTGGGAACAACAAGAACAGCCTATATGGAGTTTGTAATATGTTGTACTTTGAAATGGTGTAGATTCGTCAATTTTTTTAACTACAAAAAGACGATCCTCAAACAATGCTATTCCGTGTTTTCATCTTCCTAAAACTATAGTCTCTTATGACTGGATCCCTTTGTAAGGTGTCCCAAAATCTGAAAATCCGTGTGTAACATTTACACGTTGTCACTACAAAACACGTTTTGCAACGAAGCGAAAGAAATCCCTTTAAGATAATCTTGTTTAAAGTTGTGTTTGCTTGACGTGATGGTTGTATCCAGTACATATGAACAATGCCAAACAAGTTTCGAAATGTTTACAGCTCTGATTTTTCATCATTATGGTAGAATGCTAAAAGTGAACATGTCATGTCGTGTTTTGTTTTGATTTTGTTTTGTCATTTGCAGGCAATCCGCGTGGGCGTGAACCCTCTGTATTTCATGATTCCGGCAGCTGTAGGCTGCTCATATGCATTCATGCTTCCTGTCTCGACTCCACCCAACTCCATTGCTTTCGCTTCTGGACACCTCATGGTCAAAGACATGGTGAGTAAAACAGCATTGACTGACAAAAGTGGCAGTTTAAAAGTGACATCATCGTTAACTGTACTGCCTTGTTGGCACATTTCGGTTATACAGACTTAGACTCAGTGAACGCTTGTTGAAGCATTAGTGAATACGAACTGTGGATTTTTTTTTGTGAGCAGTGTATACAGACATACTGAATTAAATCATCCTGCTGCATCTAACAACGGCCAAACCTCTCCACTCTTAATCCTAGGTTTAAGGTTTTAAGTTTTTAAATGTTAGCCTCGAATATAGTAACAAACACCTTCAGAGGTCTATTTTGTTCCTGTAAACTGGTCAAATGACACATGAGATCCTACACAACACCTAAGACTAGCCGTTAAAAGGGAATTGGTCTCTGCTCAGCTTAGAATTTGTATTGGCTGACGTAGAGCAGAATCAATAGAATCTAAAAAGTTGCATACTTATATATTAAAACGCACTAATGTTCAATGACATTTATGTCTGATGTAGCTTCTGCAGTGATAGTGGTGTTTTTCGTGATATCTACAGTAGTGCTTGAAGCCTTTTTTAGGTTTTTATTTATTTTTGCACAAGTATGATATACAGCGGAAATTTAAAAAGAAATAAAAAATATCAGAGCCCTTCAAGTAGATAAAGGGAAGTTTAAATAAATAAGCCATAAATACGTAAAATGCACAAATGCGGAAGAATATAATTAGGAACGTAATGCTCGATTCCAGAGCACCATGGAACCCGCTGAATTCGGTTCTCTGTGCATTTTGTCTCAGCTATCAGCTATCAGCCATTTACTGAATTGTATCGGTTTATCCTGTTTTTCATTCATTTTTACATCTACAGTGCTGTATTCCTAATGCAAATGACTTTCCTAAAAAAGGTTAGCTGAGGTTATATGAGCTAACCGAAAGAAAAACAGACACTGAATCGTCCAGAACACGGGCTGCACTTAGCTTAGCAGCTATGCTAGTGTTCGGGGTGCACCAATAAAAAGTGTTTTGCTTTTCCATCACTCGCTAAAGTGCATGAGAATTTCAGAATAAGCCGGGGGAGGTGTGGAAAATGCATATAACAAAACACAGTGCATCTTATGAACCTGTATCGTATGTTTGTCTGGTCAGCTTAAATTAATTTGTTAATAATCCGTGTAGTGTTAAGTTTAGCATGCACTGTTTATGGAAAGTCCGTGCGTGCATGTTTTATGTTGTGGGACTGTTGGTAGGGATTGCAGTTGACATAACAGAGGTTGAATTAAAGGGGATTTCCACATCCTTTTAGCTGTACAGTAAGAGATTAGCGTAAGAGCTTATATAGCTGCCATGTAGCCACATTAACCCCTGGTTTACAGCTTCCGTTAAAATGTGAAATAAGTAAGTAATTCAAATACAGATGAAGTGTTTAAAACATTTGCATAACTTTTCTGCCGACCCAAAGCTTCGTGGACACGGTAATGAGATCTCATGTTTTTTGTTTTTGCAGGTGAAAACAGGCTTTATGATGAACGTTATGGGCATTATGTGTGTATCCCTGGCTGTGAACACTTGGGGAATGCACATGTTTGCTTTACACAGCTATCCAGACTGGACCAAGCCTCTAAATTCTACAATCACTCCAGCTGCACCAGTTAACATTACTGGGTAGAACACACACTGCGAACATGGAACTACACGCATGACTGGATGCGATAAAGCCGCGGCTGCCATAATCAGTTGATGTGAGTTATGCCAAACAGACTATGTTCTAAATTCTAAAAGATTATCCATACGGAGTTCGGGAAAAGCTAACTGAGGTTCGATCCAAAGGTGGGAATGTACATGTATTTCGGTCTGTGTTGTTGTGGTAAAAAACAAACACAAAAAACATTATTAGCACATTGATATGATTTAATGTTCTGCTCCACTTCTGTTAAAACGTCTCTCGAATGGAACCGAAATATCAAAATCTTAGTTTTACCAGGGAATATGCGCACAACACCTTTTAAACCTTTTTTATTAATAGTTGATCTAAACTATAGTTTTAGTTTGATGTGAAATACTACACCAGTATTCTCAAATATTTAATAAAAGACAGCTCTCTGGGTTTTTTTTTAACTGCACATGATAGACAAACGTCTCTATGGCCAATCAGTTATGACTACATTATATAGAATTATATATTTATAGTACTTATATATAATAAGTATTGTTATGAAAGATTCTGATTTTTATTTGTTTCATGTTTGTTGATGTTGATTATGATAACTATAGAGCATAAGGAGTATTGACAATAATGGGTAATTGTTGTTTAGAAACAATGTACTGTACAGCTCTGTGTTTTATGTTAATGTGATTCGTGGTGACCAGGAAACTCACGTGTTATTAAACAGCGCCTCCTAGTGCCTTTAAACAGCCATTGTTATGATCTGTTGATTGATTTACAACGTGATTGTACGGTACACATATAATGAACTTACCCATGTGAAATACAGTAGATATGATGTTGTAAAAATGATCGCGTTCTTATTTCTGTGACACAATAAAGTGCAATTATAATTTCAATATCTGTTAAAAAAAAAAAACAAAAAAAAAAAAAACGTGTTATTGTTAAACGTGTCTCTCAAAAAAAAATCCCACTTTACTGTTTGACACTGTTGGACATGAAACGTTTTGGAATTGCGCGTATTTGCAAGAAATTAGGTTTACTGTGCTGAGTAAACAGTCAGGAGCTGTGACACTGGCCTGCGTCATGTGGTTATAGGAAATCTAGCGGTCAGGGTAATGTGACTCAGCCGTTAGACCTCTTTGTGAGACGAGTCATTGACCACTGATTAGGAAATGATGGACACTGTTGTGGCTTGGCTGTTATGTGCGATGAATTACCCATATATGTCATACACACGATGTCGCGTTTCCTGTTCTTGTGTCTGGTGTTTATGTAAAACCGGTGAAGACTTGACTTGTACACTACAAGAAGTGACCTGAGCTATAAGGCACTTTTATATGTTTATGCATGTCTATATGCACGTCTCAGATTAACTGCGTTATTAAATACGTTATGCTAACTTCTGTGTCTATGCACAAGTTGTCAAATGCGCACTGTATAATTAATATGCTTTGCATGATAAATTGGCTGACTTAAGGAAACAAGGTGTTTCAAGAACGCAGACGTAACAGAATGTGAATGACAGAACGAACCTCTTTTGTGTGTATCCGGGGTTTATTTTTCCAACTTTTGCTGTTAAACAATAATTGACTTGAAAGTACAAATTAGCTCTTTCAACAACTATAAAAGTATACCTTGGTTATGACAGGGCCAGTAAAGACACATTTAAATGTATTGCAAGTTCCGGTCATTTCAAATGTTAGACTCAAGGGCAGTAGCTCCATCGCCTCACGGGGAGAAGGTCCTGGGTTTGATCCCCAGGTAGAGCGGTCTGGATCTGTATGGGTACTCCAGTTTCCTCCCACCGCCCGAAGAGATGCATCGGCTGATAGCGGCGTTAAATAAACCAAAGAAAACAGACGTTTCTTGATGTAATTTATGAATTCTATGGACCAAGGTTTGTGGACACGCCTGGTACTTGGTGAACTCTTGTTATTTAAAACATACCCACGGCTAACATTCTCATAATATGGAGACCTTTTCATGTACAAAGAGTGGCGTTAAAGTGGAAGGCTGTTTTAGAAATGTGAAGAATTCAGTAGCAGCAAACGGGGGACAGACTCGACATTGATGCCAGTGGTTCTGGGTATGTGATCATTTGGATACATCCTGTATAGACAATATTAATAGGCGGTGCATTAGCGTAATAGCATGGTGCAAGAGCTGTCCCAAAACTTACAGATATTGCTAAATTTGTCATTTTAAAACACATGCAGATATATATATATAATTACAAGAGCAGTTAGAGGGCCGTTACAGAGCAGAGTAGGACTTCTTGATTCCTGTTAAAGCAAGAACTATTAGCACAATTTCTTAAGTTGAATGTTTACACGTCGGTGGAAAATAAAAATGCTTATTTAACCACACTAAAACTTTATGTATATAGCTAAATAAATTGGCACTGTAAAGAATTACAGCTGTTATGAAACCTTTAGTCTGCTTGTGTTTTTAATGCCTCCCATGGGTTTGATCAGTTTGATCAGTCTAGACCTGGCTAGCAAATTATGAGTTACGTTTCAGTCTATAAATCCCATGAAAATGTTGATGAAATTAATGAATTAGTTTGTGTGCAGGGCACACAGCAGCAGGCTAGAGAAGCAGAGCATGTTAATGAGGAAACGGTTTCGGGCGAGGTCCCTATTATAAAGAGGCATTAAAGCCACAGCAGTTTAGGATGTTCAAATATCAAAAAAGTCAACATACTTGGTCATGAGTTTGTTTTGTAAAAACATCGGTGAAAGTGGACTTCAAAAGATCATTTTAAAACCGTGCTTTAAATAAACCAGGCCGTGTGTTTGCAGGTATCTTATACATCGTCGCATCAAAGTTTTGTTTACGTGCATATTCAGATTGTGTGTAAATAAACCTTTTGGTTCACGACGCTAAACGAAACGTTCCTCTGTTAGGATTTGCAACCCCGATTATAATGAAGCTGGGCCGTGGCGTAAAACATAAACAAAAACAGAATATGATTATTTTAGCACGCGTTCAAATGAATGCACAACAAAGACAAGCTATTTAACGTTCAAACAGATAAAGGTTATTGGTTTCTTTTGCAAATATTCACTCATTTTGAATTTGATGTCTACAACACGTTCCAAAAACGTTGATGGAGGGGCAACAAAACACTGGGACAGCTGAGGAACGCTCCAAAGGTGGACAGGTGGACAGGATAAACTGGAACCAGGTGAGTACAAAGGGAGCCTCAGTCGTTCCCAAGCTAGAATGGGGTGAGGTTCATCACTTTGTGAATAACTGCCTGAGCGAATAGTCCAACAGTTTAGGAATGCAAATCGTCATATTCTGGTTTTATGTATGCTTTACACAGCGTCCCAACCTCGTTGGAACTGGGGTTGTAGTTCTTTCTAAAGGTCACACACTCTTACGGTGGTGAATGTGGGGGATAGAGAGGGGGTTGTTGTGTCCCTAATAATGCTGGGTCCAAACCGTAACCCTTGGAACACATGTCTCCAGTAATGTAAAGAGAAGGTCAGTATTGGGATACCACAGCTTAGGATAAAAAAGCACATGACTCCATTATAGGATGCTATATATATATATATATATATATATATATATATGGGGGCATGACACTGCTGTGTATTGTAAACGAATGTTTGGTGAGCAGCTTTAATTACGAGCAGAGGAGCATCATTAGATTAGAGCAAGAAGTCCGTTGTATTGCACTAATTACACAAGTGAACAGTACTTCTAAGCTGCCTTTCTAGGGAGTTAATCAGCGCTTTGATGCCTGATTTATACCTCCTTCTGAGTTAGATTCTGATGGCAGAACGGGAACAGTTCAACTGCAGTGACAAGATCAGCACATCTATTTAACAAAGACGCTAAAATATTTCATTTCGCCACACTATTTAAAAAATACAGGAATCCATTTTAATTAGAGTAGAGCATCAACACAATTCAGCTTCTGGGATATTGATCTGGTCAGTTAAGTAGGGGGGGGGGGTAGTTATTCTGATTTTATATTTATGCCACATTTAGCAGGCGCCCTCATCCAGAGCGACTTACGATTTATACAGTCTCACTGTCCAAGCAATTGTGGGCTAAGGGCCTTGCTCAGAAAGCCAACCTTCCACCTTCCTGGTCCGCAGTCCAGCACCTTATCCACTAGGCCCCATTTTTTGTTAATTCATTGGTGTTAGTAAAATTAACAACGTGTGCTGCAGGAGCAACAATGGGAAGACCCCAAAACATCACTACTAGTACCGCACTGCACTACCTGGACCCGACAGAGGATGCGCAGGTAGTCCATCTCCTGCAGTCCTGCAGTATGGCACATCGGTACGTGCCGTTGCCGGAAGGTTTCTGTGTCTCCCGGCACGGCCTCAAGAGTATGGAGGAGATTCCAGGGGACAGGCAGTTACTTTAGGAGAGCTGGACAAGGCCGTAGAAAATCCTTAACCCCTCAGCAGTACCACTATTTGCTCTTCTATGCAAGGAGGAACAGTATGAGCTCTACCAGATCCTTCAGCAGGTCAAAATAATCAAAATCATGAGGCTTCATGAGGGTTGTTCCCTGTGTTCACTGCCCAGCACTGTAGAGCCCGAATGGCTTTTGCGATAGAACACCATAATTGGCAGATCCACTACTGGCGTCCTGTGCTTTTCACAGATAAGAGCAGGCAGGTTTCACCTGAGCACAAGTGGTAGATCTGGATCTGGGTCTGAGAACGTTACACCTGCAACATCATTCAGCATGACCAGTTTTCAGGCACGTGGAGGCCATACCAACTACTGTGGTACTTTGGACCATTCCGAGCTCATAATCTCATTTCCATCGAACAACGTGACATCCTTTCATTCCTAACACATTACCCAGTCCATGTCTGAAAATACAGTATGTGCTGCATGTTTGTCCCGTTTAGATTTTGCGTTTGAGAATACAGAATTGTTTCTTTAATCTGTTTGAGCAGTGGATCTTTGTCCGGGTGTCAGAACGCGTTTTCTTTCTGTCCCAGCTATAGTTCAGCTATCCTTAACTTGTAAAGAAGACTAAAAGTCTTCTTATTTATGTGGGGCGCTTTTTTAAGGCCATTGCTTTATTTATATCATGAGAAAATGCTATGTTTACATTCCTAATTTGCCATGTCGTTAGTCACGTTGTGATTATAGGCTTGGCCAACGTCAGCTTACAACATGAAACATATCATATGAATCTGAGTAAGAACATGAATCATGAGTGTGTGTGTGTGTGTGTGTGTGTGTTTGCAGTCAGTTTCCACTTCCACATACGTTGATAAAAGGCTCTGTCTTTCACTCCACTCCTCGACCTCTATTCTCCTCCTTTGGACCTAACAAAATGTTTCAAAGGATTGATTGGCACACATTACGGTTTGTCATATATTTTTGTTTTGTTTATTTGCTGTTTGAACATAGTTGTATTGTTATATTATAATTGTACATATAGGTTAAAGCATAAGATAACCACTAGTAAAAAGGTCATTAGATTATCTAGAATTAAAAATACCATAATCTCAGTCTGTCAAAGCAAACCTTTAACATAGAAATGATGTTAAAATGATGCTTTCATGTGATCAGATTTGCTCTTGCTTAATTTTAGATCAATTAAAATTCCGTTTGTAGCACAAACTGACCCGTAATTAGTGCAGTTTTTACTTTGTATTGAAATCTTACAAATGAATAATCAAATAGAAGAAGAATAATAGAAGAAGAATTTAGTGCATGGTGATGAAGCGTCTGTTTTTTTATTAGTTGGCACAAACTGAGGCTTTTGCAAAGTTTTAATCTCGATTGTTTCTCTTGAGTTATTTCATAGTCCTTTAACACAACGTTGTGTACTATTAGTGTGATTCTCACTCTTGGGGACGGAAGCAGCAGTGCTATATTTCTCTGAAACGAAATGAAAACGAAACGCATTGCATTCTATGATGGTTTTAGTTAAGGTTTAGTGTGGAACATTTCTCCCAAAGACACCGTTTTCCCACAAATACCTTTGCCGATCCTGTCCTTACAACTGCAACTGCTAATTCTGAAGATAAGTCGGATGATCATGTCTTTAAAAATCCACTTGGAAACTCAACATCAAGTGAACCCTAGAGTATAAAAATGTACATAAAATGTAAATAGCCGTTTTTTTTTAAGTATCAAACACGCTGAAATCATATTTCAATGTCTTTTTTTTTTTTTTTTTTTAGAAGATCAGTAAGAAATGGCCTGGAGTTCCTCTGGTTCTCTTACTCCACTCCAAATCCACAGAATGCCAGACAGGTCATTTGCCTCCTGTTTCTCTGCTTCAGTATCTCTATGACCACCGCTGCTCTACTCTACCACTGGTTGAGTGGAATTTTAAAGTACAGCCCACATTCTGCAGGCGTAGCTACAGGCATCTACTTCGTGGCTGTGTTCATCCTCTTATTTCTTGTGCATCCTGTCCGCTGTTCATTTACACTGATGTTCCCAACGCTGGGCAGCAGACAGGGGCGCAGTCTCGTCCTTTCACTGTGTGTCATGATTGTGATGATTTACATTCTGCCCAACATTGCTAAGAACATAGTTGCAATTACACAACTCATGAAGTGCACATCAGAGAACCTCGTTCACAGTGTGCTGAACTCATCTGGGCTAAGCAACGGCATAAAGAGTGACATGGTGGATAAGGTGAAACAAATAAAAGACTTCACATTGCTTGAAGAGCTGAGTTTGTTTAACCACTCCACGGACATTAATGTGACTGGGCTCAGAGAAAGTTTAAAGCAGCTAAGCAAACATGTTAAGGATGATTTCGACATGGTCAGACTGCACCTAGATGGACTGAAGCTCCTTGCTGGAAGGATTCTCGCTGCTTTTTTGGTAGTCTACCTTTTTACTGATTCTAGCTTCTACCTGAAGTCCTACCTGACGTCAGTGACGTTTGATAACGTCTACATCACAGGGATGCTCCGAAGCACTGCTTTAAGTCGAGGGATTCAGGTTGACGCTAAAGACGTGAAGCATGGAGTGAACTCTACCAGCTTTAGAATGACAAGGTCAGAAATATTAGGCTGTTTGTCTCCCACTATGCTGATCACAATGTATCTGCTGATGACAACCATACTGATCACACTGGACTTTATTTTGCATTATGCCGTGGCGACAGGCGGGCCTTGGCTGTTGGACATTCCACCCACAGTCATTACCATGAATATCAATTTTAAGGTGGGTTCCAGTATTTTGGTGTTGCTTGCTATTGCTTTTTACACCCTAGCCAGTATGACCTAATCATTTTTAAATATACGAGCAGTGGGGAAAATAAGCAGCGTGATACGCTGACGGTTTTGCAAGCTTTCCTAGCCGCAAAAAAACGGAGAGGTCCGTAATTTTCTGTAAAAGAGAGTGGACCTACGAAACAAATTACAGACCTCTCCATTCTTTTGCAGGTTGGAAAATACTTATTTCCCCCACTGTACATACTATACAGTGATGCTGGTCTTTCAAAAAATGGAAACTCATTGTCAGCTTACGTCATGAAATCTGTCAGTTCATTTATGCGTCAAATCTGCCCTCTGTTACGTTTGGAGAAAACGGCCTGTGACCCTATGGGACCCTTTCCGGAGCCTTGACCACTGTCCTCTCAATGGCCAGCAGAGTTAGGCTGCTTCGACACCATGGCCCATTGTGTTGTGTCACCCTAAGACTTCAGCCTTTTCAAGCAGAAGAAACTACTTTCTACGCCTAGAATCTAGACGAGCTCCACTTGTTGCCACTAACGATGACAGTTTGTACAGCCGAGGCATTGCACAAAATCAAAACAATATTAACTTCAAACAAGGAAATGCAGGAATGACGTTAAACTGAAACAAGGAAATGCTGAGTTTCATTTACAGCGAAAGAAACAAACAGTTTGTCTTTCAGCTTCACTTGCAAAATGGCAGTTCAGTGTCCAGGCCAGCTGAGGCCAGCCCTCAGCTCCATTCACCCCAGAGATGTTCAGCGTTCGGGGGGAACGGACGCTCAGCTTCTAGGGGCAAATGCACTGACCATAGACCATATGAGTAAACGATTTCTTGAAATCTATGGCATTAATGCTGTGGGGACGTATGAGAAGTTAACAGAAGTTGGTTGAACAGTCAGTCGGTTCGTGAGAAGTAGCTGATTCTGATTTTGAGACGAATGTGTTCTAATTCTAATTCTAATGAACTGTACTAAACACCACAGTGTTGGCTATTATGTATTTCACCTGTCTCTTGTTTATCCATTAGGTTGATTATCTGCCAGCCATCTGTTCATTATTATCCTGTAATCACCAGACAGTGATAAACTTTAGCAAAAGCTACAGCGCCACCATAAGTTCTGATGTGACGCAGTGCGAAGCCTGGCCAAGCAAGCCGAGTGTTTGTGCGCTACTCTCACTGGTCCTACTCTACCTTCTCTGCTACTGCCTTGCTTTCCTGGAGGTCTATGCCCGGCGGCTCCGCAGAAAAGTTGCCTCGTCGTTCTTCCAGGAGCAAGAGGAGAAACGAATCAAGTTCCTTATTGAGAAAATTTTAGCCAAGAGGAGCAGGCAGGCCAAGAAAGCATGCTTTCAAGTGACTGCACCTAACAGTGCGGAGTGAAAGGTTACGGCACGGTTATGACCAGAGAGACTCACAAGATCGGCATCACGCCGGCTCGTTTACATAGTCATGGTTTAAGGTGTGACAATCATTTTTCATCTATTTGCGATCCGTAAATGGGAGAACCGGTGGAAAATATTTCATGTTGCATTATACGAGCTAAAGCAACTTATTTATTTAAGCAGTAATGGCGACGATATATTAATATGCATTACTGTATTATAGTTCATGTCAGTGGCTGTTCTAGACCATTTCACATTGATGTGCATTTCAGGGGGCCGGGGGGTGGGGGGTCACTATCCTCCCTCCCCAGAACTGTCAACGGTAAATGTATTTAATCGTGTCATTTCTGGTGTTTTCACAGCTCTGAAGAACAAACGCAGGATGTTATGTGTCCGAGTGGTCACTTGATGTCAGTAAGGAATTGTGTGTCTGTAGGACACGAGGCTTTAACACTGACCTTTTGCATTTTGCCCAATGCCACACTGAACGAATTTTTAACTGGCACTGATTAACCCGAAGCACCTCATGTCCTCTCTTACACAAGCATCTAGGTCTAGCCCTAACCGCTTAAAAGATATAATTAAGAAAGCCTGGGTGGACCAAGACTCAAAAAAAAGACTCACCCTCATTGGGTGACCTAGATGTTAAATGTAAGAATTACCTAATGAACTAAGCATGTAGTAACAGTTCAAGCAATGGTAAAACGTAAACGGCCTTTAGTCAGATTAAGGGGTTAAGGGACACATGGCGAGGGAATCCATTTAAAATGATAAAATAATAATGCAGGCTACAACATAACTTGCATTTTCTTATGTATTTTACTGCGCTTATTCCAAACGTCACATCGGTTTCGTGAGTCATGTCCGTTTTTCCCCCCAAAATGAGCTGTCTGCTCAAACGCTCTAACGTCACATTTATTAGAATTATTCATTACGTTTGTTCGAAAAGAAATGCTGAATGTGCAATCGGTATTACTAATGGGAAGACTGCTTATTGAACAGTTTAAAAACGGCTGCCGTCTGCGCCCGCATTTTGTCAATCCAGGGGCTGCGAAGTTGCAGCAGATTTAGCTGTTAAACCAGTTTTTTTTTATATCATCCACCTCTCAAACAGTTTGTGGACAACAAACAACAATCTAATGATGATTCATGATACACATTGTGCTTGCTTGAGTCCTATAGGGATAAGGCAGACTCAGAGTCGTATAGTAAACAAAGCATGTGATCGATAACAAGTATAAAATCACAACGACGCTCAGACGGTTCACTTTAAGGCTCTGGAATGTTTCGCCACCTAGCTTTAATGGTGCGTATTGTGGATAGGAACCAAAAAGGATGGCTGGGGGTGGTGCTGAACGGCTGCTGGGATGCAGATAGTGTGTATTGAAACCCGCAAATGAGTCTTCTAATCAAAGGATTAGAAATTCCTCAGTGCCATGAAAAAAGGATGCTTGCTCTGCCTTTTCCGACGTGATCACAGACTTTCTTGGCAGCTTTCGGGCCGCCTTTTAGATGGTCACCTTTTAGATCACATTCTGTTGATCGCTTTTCAAATGCCGGGAGCAAACATGAGCGTCAAATCGCATTTCCTTGATAGCCACCTGCTTAGCAACTACTTCTTCTCAAATCTTAACCGCTGTGAGTGAAGAACAAGGAGAACGCTTCCACCCAAACATGGAGGCCATGGAACATCGATATAAAAGCTCGATGGCAGGACTGCTGCTATAGACTGCTGTAGCTTCCTTAACAATTACACTTTTTAAATGTGTTTTTTTGTGTGTATCGAACAACTACATTACATGCTAGTGCTACATCGGAACTTCTTATCACCCCGGATATTCAGATTTATAATCTTTAATCAGACATTTTTCGTTCGTGAAAAATTTACGTATTACGCATTTTTTTTTTCACTTCGTATTCGGAATCAGAAAATACCAATATCCAATGTAGGCGTGATTTACAACCACAGTAATTAAACAGATATCTGCATCTTGAAGGATGCTAAATTGATAGATGTTGCGCCAGTTCTGTGATGGACCTGTCCTGCCTAGGGCCCTGTGCTCTAGGACAATCATGTGACTTGCACAAAGGATGTGCAGCCAACACCATCGCGGCAGTTGCTGTTGTTATTGATGTTTGTTTTTTTTAATATGGGCCGAAATCTCTGAGGAACCTCTGAGCACCTTGTGAAATCCATGCTACGGAGAATGAAGTTAGTTCTGAAGGCATTTTAATAAAGAGCCCGGTCAGTGTATGTACGTCCGTAATGATATCGTCAAATATAGATCATCATATACAAAAAGAGAGATTATGCAACAACAACGCCCTGTCATATTGTTAAATATCTGGGCTATGTGAAATGAAGCAGCACTGTGTTGCTTTACAAAGGGTAACAATATGGTTGCAGATACAGACTCTTCACATTTCAACAGTACACAATTCTCTTTACGTAACATAGACAAGTACTGCATTGTTATTCATGTTTAACAAATGAAGGGTTCGGACTGCTGATTACTGTCATTGTGATCCGCTGAAAGAGAACCAGGTTTTCTGCTAAATAAAAGGGCGAGAGGACCTAGAGGAGATTCATGAAAAGAGCACGGTAATCATAGCTTTTGACTGATTATTATTCAACGATAGGAGTCGTTCCTGTAAACGGGTCTTGTGGTAAATACTGTATAACTTTTTAAATAGTTCTAGACATGGCTGGTTGAAAAATGTGGTGGTGAATGCTCCGGTTAATTTAATTTGAAATGAACATTGATGCAAACAAATCTTTTTTTTTTGTTTTGGTTCACTATCTTGCAGCGCTTTATACTAATGCAGCACAAACGTATTGCTACTGCATGCAGTGCAGCGGGGACGCCGTCTGGGTCTTTGCACACGCCAGACAAAGAAGGTTGCTATTAAAGTTAATAATATGTATTCCCGCCTGTATAATGATACACAGTGTCCGTTACCAACACGTCCGCTAAAGCTAACTCCACCGTATGAACATAATAACCCATCGTCTGATACACATATTAAGAAATATATTCTAAAGCCGCCGTGGCGTATAGTGTTAAAGCTAATAGCTGTACTATCTATAGGTGTTAGGAAGCACGCAGTTCTGCCACCTGTCACCAGAGGGCGACGTGCAAGACATGCAGTGAATCCCTGGTTACACATGAGCCGACAGTGCCCAGCCAGCTCGGCTCTGATTACGGCTGATGAGAGACACCTGCTCCAGAGGGTATTTAAGTTCGTTTGGGTCCACCTGATCGCACCTTTATATTGTGTTGAGAGTTCCAGACTGAGGTATTGAGGGAAAGACTGTAAGATTATAGAAAGGTGATGGTAGGCCACATGAATAAAATATTGTTAGCGTCAGCTTCCAGTGTGACACTCTAAGCAATTGTAGTATTTTTGCTCCACAAGCTTGGCTTTTACTGGCAGTGAAGCCTTACGCTGCACTGTTTGCCAGGAGGAGCTGGAGTCGATCGAACCCGCAGCACAATGATACAGCATATTGTGTTGTTTGTCTCACAAAAAAAAAAAAAAACTAAACTGAATTCCATCTAGATTAACTAGATTAACAGTATAGTCACTTTGGTAAATATGACCTGAAATTATGGCAACTTGAAATGAACTAAAATGAACAAACAGAACAATAATCCTCGGTCCTCGTGGTCCGCTCGTACCCACAAAGGAATACTTTGACCGACGTGTCGTCGGAGACGCACGCAATGCCAATTTAGAGACGCCAGTTAACCTATCACGCATGTCTTTGGACTGCGGGAGGAAAGCGGATTCTTCTCCCACACACAGACAGTTTCAGGCTAGATATGGCTAAATAATGTACGGATCAGTTATGCTAGTGCCTCAGCGTTAAGCCCTTGTGTTATATATATTTCTTGGGTGTCCACAAACGTTTGCCTATATTGTGTAGTTATACAGACAATACATGAATGCATTCATGTCGTTCCGGATTAGGCTCTGGTCTCTCTCTTTTGCTGTGCCCTTGCTAGCCCATTTGTAAAGTGTAATTTTGCACTAGCTTGCACATGGGCTCACACGATCCATAAAAAAAAAAAACCCTGAGAAAAATGGGGAAATCCGTGCTGTAATATAAATCTTGCCTGCACAGTAACGTCCGAATGGGAGTACCATTACCAACAGTTTACAAAATACAGTGTCAAAAGGGACAGAATTAGAATCGGTTGAATAGCAATTAGTCTATTTACATATATCATTCCTCATCATCTTCACTCCTCGTGGCTTCCTCTCCTATGCAGACCTACTCGTTGTTCTTATGGCCTTTCTTCATCTATTCCTCTCACTTACTGTCAAATTTATTCCATATTAACTGCCTGTATCAGTCTGCCTTGGTTTTGGGTACAGATATTTATGTGTCCCAGTCCATTTTCAGAGCTCTGAATGCAACGACCAGCAGTCAATTTGCACAAAGATGCCCGTGTAATAGATCTGGTTTTGTTCCTTATTATTTAAATTGTACTGGAATAACACACCTCTCCTACCGGCACTCTGACTGGAGGAATTCAGTAGGCCTAGGATGAACAGAATGGACAAGACCGTGTCAATAGAATACCGTATGACTGCCATGTATCCTTCAAATAAGAACTCACACAGAAAAAAATGTGAATATTTAATTACAAAAGCGACTAGAACCCAGTGGTGCATGCATCCTGCAATTAGAACACAGGTAGAGGTAGACACAGACAGTGTGTGTGTGTGTGTGTGTGTGTGTGTGTGTGTGTGTGTGTGTGTGTAATTAATTGATTACTGAGCGCAGTGATATCTCTTTTGCTGATTGGAAGTAAGGACACAAAGGAGTACAAAGATAAAAATACCATTAAATTGCGTGACTGATGTTGGAAAGGTGCTGTCAAAAGGGCGCTATGATAAAGTTATGCACAGGCACAAGTCGGGAGAAGAGGATACGAGAAGAATTGTGCCCCTTTAATAATCTCTGTTCATTAAACTACGGTTCACAGTATTATAAAGAAGTGCAAAGTGTATGGAACAATTAACACCTTTCCAAGACCGGGTCATCCTTGCAAACTGGATGACCAAGCCAAGAGAATAATGATCACAGAAACTACGCCAAAGACGCAAAGGAGAACTTTCGAATCTTACTAACCTGTAAGGCTAAAGTTGGTCATTTTGTACACCTGGTAACAAATGTAACACAAAGCTAGCCTGCGTGGCGTGGCTCACTCAGTCTTCCAAAAAAAAAACTAATATGCCATGCGGTAATGGGTTTAACCAAGATGGAACGTTCTGGAGTGAACCTCGAGCGGTAGGTTTGGCAAAAACCATACCTGGTACCCAGGTACACCATACCTGCCATGAAGCATGGTGGTAAGAATACTATACTTTGGGAGCACTAGAGCAAATGGAATTTAGTAGGAGTCCGGACCTAAATCCGATATATGGAAGGACTTGAAGAGAGCAGTTTGGAATTTGACTGAACTTTAGGTCAAATATTCCTCAAAACTTGAATATGGGGCTGTTAAAATATATACATAAATATAAAAACCTAATATTTTGGGTTTATGAGTTCACCTGTCAGGTTGTAGGACAAAACAGTGACTGTTTCAGGGGAGTATGAATATTTTCTACAGGAAGAAGGTATGCCATAGATCCCATGACTTCCTATCAGGTTCAATTTCCTATTTGGTTCTGTTTTGCTGCATCTTGTCCAGCATGGCATGTCATAATTGATAGAATAATGAATTCTAAATCGGACCAAATACTTGCAGGACAAGGTCCATAAACGAGATAATGGTGATACGCAGCAAGACATGACCCCTAAGTCATTTTACCAAAAAGTATTTAAAGAAGAATATAGGTGATGTTTTGGAACAGCCAAGACAGTATAGATCAGCTTTTACCATAAACATGTACACTAGAGAATAATTACCCCTAATATATACTATACATACCATAATATATACCCCTAAGTTTTGGGAGCAGCGTAGCAGCGTTTATTTCTGCCCAAGGGGGCCAGTTCTGTAGCAAATGTTCGCATACTGCTGACACTTGCAAATATGTATTATTAAATCAAATACAGTACATGTATATGACGTATTATTTATTAATTAATTCAATTCAATTCAATTTTATTTCTTTAGCGCTTTTTACAACGTAGCATCGTCTCAAAACAGCTTTACACTAATGCATGATCTTAAAAGGCCAATCCCAAGCT
>JAUZST010002280.1:0-18194 GCA_034779995.1 Parotocinclus haroldoi | reverse complement strand
CACAAGTCAATGACAATTTAGAGACACCAATTAACCTAACACGCATGTCTTTGGACTGTGGGAGGAAACCAGAGTACACAGAGTAAATGGAGGACGTGCAGACTCGCACAGAAAGGACCCAAGCTTCTCAACCCAGGATTGAACCTGGGACCTTCTTGTTGTGAGGCAGCGGTGCTACCCACTGAGCCACCGTGTTGCCCTTAGTTATGCTAGGTTGACATAAACCAGACACATTTGGTCCAACTATGCATTTGCACAATGTTTTTTACCCCTGCATAGTGAGAATGTGTCTGGAGAGAGAGTGGGTGAACTCCAGAAGCAAAGTCTGGCAAAAGTTGGGGAAAACTGTTTAAAACTGTTACAGTGGCTTAAAAGCCTAAATGGCTGATGTGGTCAGTCATTCATTAAAAAGGAGGTTCTGGGGAATACCCGGCATATGCAGGAACCTTGACTTGGCTCTAATCAAGTTCTCCCATTCATTTTCATTTCAGCTGGGCTGGTCTAAAATAACAAACAGTTTGTGAGATCAGAAAAAAAGTCCATAACTGGCAGAGGACCGAGCAACATAATGACAGCAGGCAATTGCTGGCTCCCACTTTTTCTTCCAGCAGTAATGGTGACCCATGCTGCATTTCAATAGTACGAAAGAAAAGCCAAGCCTCATTATATGCTCCACAAAAGAACTAATTATAATGCATTTTATGTTTTCTTAGCAGCCGTTTCCTAAATGTAGAAAGAATGGCTCCTGGCAAACTGTTCATATTACCTAAAATAGATAGACGCAAAGTTTTTGACTCTTTTGTTCTGTTTTCATTAGGTCAAGCTACAAAATGAAAAGAGTACCACACCAAAAGGGATGCATACAGTAATTTAGAACAGGTTCAGTCTGAAAGTGCAAAAGAAGCTGACTAGAAAAAGACTGTTTAAAACTTTGAATATAACCCATAATAATAATAATAATAATAACAACAACAACAACAACAATAACCCCATAATAAACCCAAGAAACAGCAGAAAATAGTAAACGTCATTGAGAAAATTATTTATGTTAATCAAGCTACAATCAGTGCTCTAGTACATACAACAAATTAATTGGATATAATTTTTAGTCGTTATAGTGGGCAGGAGGTGGAGGCAATTGGTCAGGACAGGTTGCCTAGAGCAGAACCTGAAGTGCAGAAGACAAATGTACCAAATGATTCTTCCACCTGTTAAAAGTACTTATTCCACAATGAGGTTCCACGTGTCTAGTAGTGGACATCATTCGTCTTATTCAGTGTCCTTATCAAGGACCTTTGGCTCTTGACTTTTCTAGGCATTTTGACAATTTACAGAGAAATTTGTCAGTGACTGTTAAAACCACCTCTGCAATGCCCTTGGGAACCCGTGGTATTGAATTGGTGGAACTTTTAATAAATGTGTAGACAATTATCTCATTAAGTAACCAATAACCACCACTCTTATGCTTTTTAGTGGTAAATAGACAGTAATTACTGTATATATCAAAATATTTAGACATGGCAGCTAAAATGCTATCTGTTTTACTACATTCCATCAGGTAATACAAGTAGGAAAGGGCATATAATGTGAAAAGATATGAATGAATTAAACCAAATTCTGGCATTAATAATGGAAATGTCACCACATGGAGAATTCAGAGTCCAGATTAGAAACATGAATCAATATAGCACTAATAATTTGAGCCACTGTTGTGCTCTGTAGGCAGCATAGACAAGAATCACAGAAAACCAACATAAACTACTCTTTGTAAGCTTCTCCTCTAAATCATAAAACATTTCCAACAAAGATTTGGCCGTCCGAAAATTGGTGGAGGTGGCAAGGTGTTTTATAGCCATTTTATAGCGTAACTAATGAGTGTTGAAAATGAGAGTACACTAGCACATGCATATGAGGCTACTTGGCTTTGGTGTGATGTTGCAAATTGGCTGTAATTGGTTGCAAATTTGAAGGGTGGCACAATTGTGTTTTCCTAGAGCATGCCTAGAATGGCACAAGTCAGCCCTGGAGGTGGTTAAGCAGCAATTCTCTAAAGGCACACTCTTCTTATGAGGACGTTAACACCAGAAACAAGACATATGGGAGTGGTGTAAAATGACACCTTGCATGTGAGAACCATGGCAGCTGAGATGAAGGAGTTTCCCATTGGGGACAAGGAATCCCATCAAGGATACCTTTGGGCGTGACATACATACTTGTGTTTACGTCTGTTTTCCAGAGAACACTCAGTAAACTGCAAGCTTTATCCTCTGGTTCCCAAGTGCACGCATATGTTTTTCTGTGATCATGCAGACGATCACCCAAATCTCTGAATAAAACACTGTATATAACCCTTCAGCCTACACTGGGGCAAAATATTTGCCGCATAGTGTTCAGAATTACATGGTGAAACCCTTAAAGCTCCCACATTACAGCCATGCTTCCTCATAAGACAGCACAAGGTTAGAGTCCTGTGCCAGATAATCACATCTACTTCGACAGCATTAATATGGTTTAGAGCCAAATCAAATTCATTTAGGTCTATATAAAGATTTTTACAGAGCATTGTCTCAAAGCAGCTTTACAACTATCTAGACCCATTAACTGAGCAAGCCTTTTGTGACAGCAGGAAGAAAAAAACTCCCTAAATGTGATACGGACAAAACTCAGAACACTCAAAAGGTCACCCAACCTAACAGAGCAGAACACAATAGGATACTCATCTGTACAGCTCTACAAACACAGACAGTCAACCTTTACAGAGGTGTGTCCTACTTGCACACAAGCCGAGAAGCCATTTGTCCTCCAGAGAGGGACTATGGGACTAACCAATCATCCCTAACAAGTCTTCTGGTGTGGATAATGAGAAAACAAATAAGTGTCAAGTAACGGCAATCGGGATCACCTTTTCTGAAAAGCATTTTGTGTGACAGTGAAGATCCTTAAAATCCCAACTAATGAGACCAGAATTCCATTGTTTTGCCTATTTGCATTGTTTTAAATAAAACACCAGAATTGAATGAAACGGCATATTCTTTATAAAAGTGAAATCATTTATGAAACCAACAGAATATCAATGAGCAATGTTCAATGGTTTGTATTTATCAGACCACTAATACATATGCATGAAGATCATTCTGCGAAACGTGTTAAATATCCTTTTTTGCTCCTTTTGCTTCAGAGTTTTGGCAGTTTTCACAGAATATCAGATGTCTGTTTGGAGTGCCAATTCTAGAAACAACAGCATTTCATTTAACCTGACAGAATCATTTGATGGCAGCTAATATGCTATAATATAACAAGATAGCCATCTAAGATCATATGTCCTCCTGGACAACCCTAGCCATAACCAATTATAACTACAATAAACGACAAAAGTTGAGACAGGGCAATTTAGAGGTAGTAAAGAATTAGGAAAACTAAATATAGTGATTTTAAACAGGAGATCGCAACCATTATCATTCAGGAAAGGTGAGCAGATGATCTCCAGTCTGTCAACAACTTGATGAGAAAATTACTAAAATGTTTAAAAAACAATGCTCTTCAAGGAAAAACTGGACAGGATTTCCATATTCCAGCACTAACTGTTTCTGATGTGCCTTGTTTTGCGCTGTCTTGTCTTGATAAATGCATGGATGTCTCTGGAAAAGATGTCACCTAGGAATTCATGTTGCTCTAAAATATCAATTTGCTTTTTTGCATTAATGCTGCTACCACAGCACTGAAAATGGCCTTTGCCAAAACGCACTGACAGCCCCATACCACGACAGACCGCGGCTTGTGGATTTGTTGCTGGCTGAATGGTCCTTTTCGATTTCTCTGGGCTCAGGGGCATCTGCAATGGACCATTACAAAGTGGAAGCATGTACTGTGGTCAGATGAATCAGTATGCCAGTTTTTTGGGTTTTATTTTTTAGGGATGGCAAATACCAGTCCAGTCCAGCCAATGATCTGTATGTTTAGACTGGTAAGCGTCTTGAATTCATTGTTCGGAACATTTTCAGAGATGTTCCTTCACATCTTATTTTTAAAATGGACGCAATCTACACAGCACACTGTGAAAAGCTTCCATGCCAAAGACAGTGCTGTGTCTGAAATAGATCGCCTTCCCTTCATTAGTACTGCAACATTTGAAAGGACTATTTAGTTGACTACTAGTTGCCTGCTGGGCAATAGATTGGTCAATCTCTAGTCAAAAGTTAATTTTTCAGCTCTTGAATAGCCGACGCTCTTAGTAATGATGTTTTAAAAGGGTTATGAAATTCTCCTTGTAGATAATTAAAATCACAGAATAACATATGATAATATGAAACTAGGTGAGATGGGCATTGCTCATCATTGCTCTTTATTTCTGTTAGCAGTGATGAGAGGAAATTGAATGCACCAACTACCATTCCAGGTCTTGCCTGATCAGCATGCTGAGTGAAATGCAACAACAGGCAAGTCTTTACACATTCCTGCTGACCAGTCTCATTTTTCCTTCGACGCAGGATCCGTTTTCCATGTTGTTGAGTACATTTACATTTATGGCATTTAGCTGACGCCCTTATCCAGAGGGACTTACAACTGATACGACCTTACAATATAAGCAGTTGTGGGTTAAGAGTCTCGCTCAAGGACCCAACTGTGGCATCTTGGCAGACGTGGGAACCCTGAACCTTCTGTACTTTCAGTACCTCAGCCGCTAGGGTACCACAGTCCCATGTAAATTCCCAGGAAATACCAACGCAGCATCGCAGTAAATAAATACGTAGCACCTGACAATTGCCCCCACCTACACTGGGCCAATACTGAGTAACCAGTTAACCTAAGGAAACTAAAACAAGCCCACTCATACACAGAGAGAACGAGCCAACTGCACACAGGTCGAGTCCGATGATAGAATTGTTGACCTCGGGAGATTTGAAGCATCTATGCTAACCACATGAACCAAACGGATCAAATTCCTGCTGACAGGCACATACACTGCTCATAAGAATTGGGTCATATTTCATTATGAGAGATCTCAAGTATCCCCTAAGTTTTGTGAGCAGTGTATTCTAAAATGTACCTTTAAAACCTTTTCAATGAAAATGTGTCAAAGCCTCAAAAAAGAAAGAAATCCAAAAATATTTAAGAAGACTTCAGAAGGAACTCGTGACCAAAACAGCATTTTAAACAGTTGAAGGTCAGTGGCAGAATTATCTTTAACAGAAGATTTCTGCTGTAGTCAGAAGACATGAAGGCATTGCCTCTTTTGCAATTCAAATCAAAGGACACCTTGAAATGAAGGCCCAGAGCTCACTAATTGACCATTAGGGCCTAGGATACAGCACAGCAAACATTCCCCAATTTCAGATGCCCTATAGGCATCAACTGGGAAAGATTTACAAAAAAACAAAAAAAAAAAGCAAGGAGCTCACATTCTTTAACTAGCACCATACGAAGGTGATCAGTGCCTGGCTAAGATTTCATGATGCTTCTCATTAAAATTCCATCAATGCCAGCCAATGCCTCTGACTGCTTCCTATGATTTGCTTCCTATGATGTCTTGCACAATATCTTACACAAAGTTCTATGGCTTAAGGCAGGGACTGGTTTCTGAAAGTCAGAATGTTTCTTTGCCAGCTATCAGTGGCGTCATTGAGCTCTGTGAGGCACTACAGGTTGCTCTCAGTATCACTTTCTGTAGGACATTGTATGAGATTAATAACTGTATAAGGTTTTCCTGCATTTTCATTCAAGTTTGGACTTCATTCAGCTCCCTCAATTTTTTTAATATAATAAAGGAACCCTAGTGAGAGCAAAGGAATCGAGGAAGTGCCACTATTAACCACTTACTGGGCCAGTACTGATAAAAACAACTCAAGATACCCTAAACAAAACAAGCTGGACCACCATTGTGTTGAATGGTACTTAATGATAAGGCATCATCATAAAGCGATCCACATAATGATCACATATCCACATGTAACTGTATAGTTCTGAACTGTATAGCGCGTGAAACTACAATGAAGGTTTTCTTTCCACCAAAGAAACCTTGCAGAGCTACTTCACTGCTTTATTAAAGTATTCATAAAGGACATTTTACTATAATCAGGCAACAGTAAAGCTTAACTAGATTAAGATGTTTTGTTTTTCTTAATCTAAGGCAGACAACTTCGCTGTAGAACCACAGGGAAAAAGTCACTGCCATGTTCTTGTCATGTTTTTGTGTGCTCAAACCCGTGCAAAGGAATAACTAACTAAAACAATGATTAATACTCAAGTTATGCAAGCTACACTCACAAGCTACCACTGAATCTTGTTCCCACTAAACCACTGCTTACTGATGCAAGTCAATCTCTTCATATCGACTTGACCATCTCCCCAAGGTTCAAGGGCTTCCTTAATAAAAAGGGCTCTGACAAGCCACGAAAAGTAAAACAATAACTTCAAGGACTCGTACTGTAATTCAACTTCCATTTTATTGACACACAAAAGGTAGCAAGAGCCCTAAAGGATCTCTTGAAATTATTCTTATTCGTACATCAAACTCACCGAGTGTTTATTTTCAAAAAGTTCAAAATATGTCTCATCTGACCATAGAACCTGATTCTATTTAGTTATTTTTGTGACAAAAGAAAGCACGTTCTTGTGCCATGAATTCCAAATAGTTTGATTGCATCACAAACGTCCAACCATTTTACTTTTTGGCCTGACAAACCAATTTATTCGACAGCGCACCTTTTTAATTGTCCTGTCCTGAAGAACATCTTCTCCAGACTGAGGATTTCTTCAATAAATCAGTGCCAGTATGTCTTACTATTTATTTATAAAATCGATTAATTGATATCACTATTAATTACCGGTACCAATCACAAACATACACAATGGTGTTTAAAAGTAAACCTACTAGGATTGTCTATGTGTGCATAAATGAGACCTAAAATGCCAGACATTCACACAAGTCATAAATATTACATACCTGTGAGTACCAAAAGTATGTGCTATAAGTATAAGCTCTAGGACAGGCAATTAATGAAAAGGTTAAACTCATGGTTGACTCATGTCTTTTGAATCAATGGGATAGCAAGTGCTGTTGTTTTTAAAGAAGAGAGATTGAAGTCTAAATTTATTTCCACACATTTTGACCTCACAAAGAGTTACTGACGGCTAAAAAAAACAGCTCTCACGAGTCATAAGAAAATTGCAATTGGTGCATCTCTAGTAGAAAGCCGATTACTGCCAGTCATGTAGACCCGGAGGTTTCCCATATCTGATTACTCATGTGCATGTGTACTCATTGATCCGATTACTGAAAAACATCTGCTTTTCAACACTCAATGTTGAGCAGTCCTGCACAACATTGTACCAGACACTAACAGCAACGGTTCACATACTTTTGATCCTGACAGATATGTAATATTAGATTAGATTAAAAAAAAATAAACACCCATGTTTCTGTCTCATTTGTTTAACCAGGTTTCCACTTTGTTTAAGACTTTGAGAATATCTGATGGTCTTTTAGGTTATATTTACACATGTATATTGAAGGGTTCGCTAAGTTTTATGTACAAATGTTAATACATTGGATAAATGCTTTCTGCAGAATGTTACTGGTTATACACTGCTCACAAAAATGAGGGGATTGTTTTGTTAGCAGTATAGTCAGCACAAGACAGAGGAGTGATTGGAAACCCGGGAATTCTAGACAGATTTTAATGCTGATTGCAAAGGCAGGGGCGTTATTAACTGAAAATAACCCACAAGCTAGTGCAGCCATCAGGTTTATAAAAATAGACCTTTTGAAACTCCTTCCAAAATGTACAGGTTTTTTTTATATGGTAAATTTATCGTTACCTTCATTACTACAATGGGAGAGAGGAAATATTCTAGCTTTGCATTTTGAGATGTCGTAAACAAAGGGGGTTGTTTTACGGCACACACAAATGCATGGTGAAAGACTTTGCCAGCAGACAGCCTTTATAAACCACACTTCAATAAACCACTTCCTCACAGCCCTTGCCTCCTTTCACTCAAATAGGGGGAGAGTAGCATTTATGGCCCAGTTCCTGTTTTGGACTACTGCTCACAAGTTACTCCCCCTTTCATTCCCTCTCTCCCTCCTTCTCTCCCTCCATCCCTCCCTTTTCCGCTTCTTTTCATTCCAGTGGAGGAGGCAGCCTGCAGTTTCATGGCCTTACCCTTTTGTGCACCACCTATACAAGTAGGTAGATTTTTGCCTTGTCGTAAAGCAATTACAGGCTCGTTCCCGCAGATGTTACATTTGAAGCTTGACTGCTGAATGCTGGCAGATCGCTGAACAACTCCACTGTACTCTACATAAAACATCATAAAGGAACCTACATAAACCTCACGACTTTTGGCCCGCTGTTAGCAGCTTGATGGCTATAGTGCCTAGTTCACCTTGCTAAAAAAATGTGCAAAGAAGGCTTTTGAAATATGCATACACTTAAAATTTAGGTGGACAAAATCTAAGAAATTCATTAAGCTTTTTCCTCTGAAATATGTGGGAATTTAGATGACCAAGTTTAAAAATCAGGGTTTCATTCAACACAGGAATCTTCATGCTACATTAGTGGAAGGGTTGATTGATAGAGATGATCTGAAATTAAAATCAGTGTGTAAATGTATTTAATTGAGAAAACAATGGCATGATATGATTTATGTATACACATACTAACATGAGAACAGGACAGCTAAGGCATTTTTGAAGGACATATAAAATATATTGGTTACCAGACAAACCACACTGTACAATGAAATATGCGAACGCTACTATACAACAACATTTTACACACACACACACACACACACACAGACACACAAGTAAAAAGGGTGAAATGTTTTCAATTTCACAGAACAGAGTCACGTATCTAATACCAACTGTCAGTACCAGGTCTATATTAGTGTGAAATGCACTCCATAATCACTGAGTGTTTACATACACTTAATAATCTAATCTTAAATTGATTTTAACAGTTCTACAATGACTCAAATGGTAATTATGTATATACTCCGATTTCTCAGATCAGATTAAGGATTAGTATTCAGGTTAGGAAAACTGATAGAGCTGAATTGTAGTCCAGTGGCCTAATAATATTTCTTAGTTCATGTATACCAGTACTCTGTTTACAATTTTCTTAGTCTGTGCATACATTAAAACATAGATCAGAAACAGCGGATTTGAACATGGCTTCCAGGTCCGTTTATTCGAACATATGTCAGTTTTTTTTGGGCTTGTTTTCATCGACTTGAAGAGTGTTTCTCTTGCGAGATCTGGCAACCTTGGAATTAAATTTGCGAAATAGCTCTGAAACGCCATATATGCCCAAAGGAATTATGAATTTCAATATTTAATTATTAAGATTCTAAGTTTACATCCCATTCAGCTGTGAGATTATTGGCTGGTGGCAAAGTATAAATCCGATTATTGCCTGAATCATAAACACCTGGAGCTTTAGCCATTATTTGATTATAAAAGTGCACATTGATTGGATTACTGACAAAGTCTGATTTTCTGATCTGCTTATGGCTATATTTTCTACCATAATGACATGATGTTGACCAAAAATACAGAACACGCATTTAAATCTGTAAGAGTTGACAGAAAGGAATGTGCGGAGATTAGACTCAAGGGTTATTGTGAGGAAGAGTATCACGTGTCGGTCAATTCTCAGAGCTCTGACATTTATGGAAAATATTCAGTGATTGCCACAACTATGGGTCATCCTTATTCATATTGCAGACATACTCGAAATTACAAACGTACAGAACTCAGACAAAACAGAGATTAACCCATTTATGAAAATAAAATTACTTGGAAATCTAATATTGATGGAGCTCTGCTAGAAATTACTCTTTGGCAGAATCTTACCTATTCCTCTATGAGATACATTTAAGATAATCCATGTCTGCTTTTTTGTTTTCTTTTACCAAAAGCTAAACGAATGCATTTAGTGCAGTGCATAGAAAACATTGGTTTTTTAGAAGTAGTTAGCGTAGTTAGTGTGCTAGCATATGCACACACTCCAAACAAACAACCAAAGGCCAAACAAAGCGAATATATACTGCTTACGAAAATGAGTAGATATTTCAGAATGAAATATTCCATAATTAAATATCTCCTCATTTTTGTGACCATTTCTTTTCCACTCAACCATTCTTCAACCCCGCAGGCTTCAATCTGCTCACTAAAGATAGACTGCTTTCAATGAGTGAATGAGAAGGATCCATGCCAAGCCACAGTAAAAGGCTAGAAAAATACACAGTCCTAACTGACACTCAAGCTACAGTATGCCTCAGGACGGCTCATATCAAGACCCATGTCAGGGTTTTATTTTATCTGACACGTGTCTACAAAACTACATGCCTCTGAACAACCAAAGTACCGGACAGATAAAAGACCTAATCCTCACCTTGAGGCTAATATAGTGAGCTGTGGAGACGTTAGTGGGTTAGTGGAGACGGTGCTGCCGGGTTATGGCATCAACATCAAAAGGTGAGGTTTAGATCCAGATCTGTAACTTCATCTCAGGATTTCTAAGGCTTGAACCGCTCCATAATCCATCTTTGTTTCTCTAACCACAGTCAATCATTCAGCAGAGCTTCAATCTGTCATTAAATATCACTTTTTTGTGAGGAAATGAACGTGTCGTTTTCTTCCTCCTAATTAAACACTGTTTTCTCACTGGATGCACACAGGCTGGTGAAGCTACATCATGATGACTCTAATTGGAAAAACATGTTCACACAATCACGCTTTTTATTCAAACAGAAAGAAGTTCAGGGAATGTTTCCTCTTCGGTGTGATTTGCAGATACCACAAAAAAGCAGGAGGTCATTAGAGAGGATGTGTCCTAGCCTTGTTTTCTACCATTAACCACATCGGCCGCTGTACCATGGTTAGTAAATCAGTGCTGTTCAACAGATTCTGCTGTTTAATGATTTGCTACATGGGTGATACCCCCTTGGTTTTAGGCACTGCTATTTTTACAATCTATTTGTAACACTGAAATTTGCATGTTTCAGGGAGAAAGTTCCCAGATGCTAGATTGCACAGTATAAAACACCTGTATGTCCATTGTATCAGTTTGTACAACTAAACTGAGAACGTAAATGATATTAACACGTAAAGAATGCTTCTAATTGGAAATAGGAGAAATTGAAGATTTAAATAATAGATTTGGCATTTCATCTAGACAGTTTAGGGGTATTTCTTTAAAAGAGTTATTAAAAATAAATAAATAAACAACAAGGCAGGACCAGAAATTTGTATCGTTATTGCCGATGTCATTGAAATGCTCATTACTGTGGTTTTTGCTTTGAATAAATACAAATGTTTTAAAAAGTAGTTCTTTCGTACTGCTGTTTTCAGAATAGAAAGGCGCCTAATACTTGGCAACCAAAACACAAAAGTGCATTCATTGCCATTTTCAGGCAGATTATTGTAGTTGCAATATTCGGTGTATTCCTGTTCTGAAGACAGCAATATGAAATAACAGACATAGACATCCTCAATAAGAAATTCTGTTTTGAAATTGCTTTCTTTCTCTGAAAAGCAAGGCAGAATTTAGGGTATTTATGCCATGGTGAAAATAAAGTGTCAAATTAATGAAAACCTTTGGGCAAATGTTTAATTTTGTTTGGTTTTTTCTTAATTTCGGTTCCTCCCTACTTTAGAATAGTTTTCATTTTCCACCACCACTATCATCATCATCATCATCATCATCATCATCTTCAGGACATTTTACCAATGTTTCTTGTTTGCTGTGAGGATGTCAGTGAAAGCAACAGCTAATAGTGTTTAGGTCTGCGGTTAGTAACATACATCAAAGGGGAAAATGAAAAAAAAAAAAGGGTTTTTTTTCCTTCTTATTTTTTTCTTACTGTTTTAACCCATCACATTTCAACAACATGAAACAGCCACGTTTACTGCTGTTAGTTCTCACCAAAGTTAAACACTGGCAAGGTTTAAGGTTATGAAGAAGTGTCCATGTTTTGACGCCATTTACAACAGGCCTAACAACACGATGCCAGTTGCAATTGTACACACAATCTATGCTCCACATGGTGTTTAAACAAAGAAATCCCAAGCTGTATGCAGTTATATGCTACACTTGTTTTAAAAGTATGCTGAATGACAGACACTTTACCGTGTACCTGAACAAAATCAAAGGTCCCTTGCAAAATTGAAAGTGACAAACCCAAAGCCCAGCTGTGAGGCCAAAGAGAACACATCACTGCTCGCTGTAAAATTATGGGTGGCTTTGTGGCCACCCAAAAGCCACACAGCTATATTTCAGCGCTGGATTTTAAGGCCTGGCATCAATGGCTGCAGGTGAAATGTATGGCTATGTTCCAGTCCATTTCTTTTGAGTTGGTTCCTTTGCACTTAAAACACATGCGTGCGCGCGCACACACGGCTCCTGAACTATCAGGTTTCCACGGCTACACAGCATGGCTGCTAATCATAGCAATTTTTTTTTTCCTTCGAGCCAGGCTGATTTCTCAGTCCATTTACACACATCTAGCTCGCATTAACCAGAATACTCCAAAACGTCCATCCAGGATTTTACATTACAACCAATTTAACACACCCTCAAAATTCAAGGAAATAAGCCTGTAAACTACTAAACTACCACATATGCGACCTAAATCAACTCTGCCTGCAGATCAGTTAGTTCGGTGAAACGGTGAAAAAGAATTGCCAACTCAGAATGAGAAGGAACAGTATAATAAACAAAGCCTTCTCTTTTAAGCAAACCACAGAGGTATTTAGTAAAATACAGAACAGCTGTGTGATGGGAAATATCAAATGGTGGCAAGAAATTATTTAAGGGAAAAAAAAAGCTAGGAAGTGACTAAACCATATGGAAGATGAGGAGTTTGGAATAAGGGTGTGTGTGTGAGAGAGAGATAGGGAATTACAGCTGTTCCCTTACAGACAAGACTGTTGGTATTAAACTGTCAAACACATGCCCAACTTGTGCACAAGGCTCTTTTCTAACTTCCCTCCTAGATCATTTTGATGCTGGTTAGCCTTGATCAAAGCTCTGAGTCGGGAGGCCAGGGCAGAGGGGAAACTGATCCTCCCTAGACCCCAAATAATAAGCCTGATTGTTTATGTTACACTCACTCCATAAATTCTGCCCTGTCTGAGCAATAGGGTTATCTACATTCAGTTGCCACAGAGGGTCCTGTGAACTTACAAGAAGTCCCAGAGAGCAGGGTCAGAACATAGGTTGGACATTAAAAACAACCATCTGCATTATCTACTGTGCAAGCAGCTTTTGAGTCTGAAGATAGATAATAAACACAATACTACAGACCCAGATCAATGTGCAGCCTAAAAGGTATTCAAAGTTCACCCTGGAAAATGTAGGCTGGACTGAGTCTTTGAATTGAGCTTTTCTTAAACCACTAACAGTTAATCAAAATCAAACAAAGATGCTCTCGGCAACAATAGGACACATGAAAGTGTCATGAGGCAAATACGCACTAGCTACGTTTAGATGGAAGTCTGGAGGAATTACTTAGGTGATGCCGTACAACGGGATTTATTAGGGGTTAAGTATCTTCCTGCTGGTTTGGAACTTTTTCAGAAGGCTTTACAAGACAATTGTCAAAGGGATCAGTGGTAAGGAAACGGCACGTTATAGCAAACCTACATTTGATCTCCCTCCTGTCATCAGAAGCCAGTAAGCCTGTTTGAAGTCGTTTTAAAAGTTAGGACTGGATGATTTACAATCTATTTAATGCTTTGAGGGAGAGAAAAAAAAAAGGAAATTTTCAGCACACTTTCCCTTTGGAACTAATGTCCACACGAAATGTCAACACGTTTTCCTACAGCGTAAATCAAGTTCAGAAGGGTACAGAGCACTTAAGATATGAAATGGCAGCAATGTTAAACAGAAGCAAGACAAACTACAAATCAAGCATTTTACCCTCCAAAACTCAAAGCCTCATTTGCAAAAGGCTACCATGTTAAATCAAGTTCCAGCAAAGTGTCTAGTTTCACCAGACCTTCCTTTGATGCGCACGCCACAATAAGGAATAGGTTACGGTTTACCTGAAGACCACCGGGAACAAATGAATACACTGGGATTTCATCCAAACTGAACAATAATAATGTGTTGTCACATGTCTGCGAGTTCTGTGCTTGGACTGCATGTCTATTCCTAACAGGCCGTCCGGTAATACATTAAAAACACATCATTATTCTGAAGGTGTCTCATGAAACCAAAGGGATTCATCAAAATTCCCACACACAACTCTGCAAGACAGCTTCCTCAATAAAACACAGTCTAACAGTGTGCCGTTCTGCAGCCTTCATCTGCATGCTGTACAAAACACTGTAGCACTGTACAAAAAGGCAAAGGGAACCAAACCCAGCACAACATCACAAGTGCTCGCAATAACGTGAGAACTGTTTGTCTTCAGTGAGTCGAGTGTAATTAGGACGGACTACAGTTGGCATTTTGCCCAGCACTTGTATCCTCCAAGCAAGCACAAAACACAGCACAGCAGCGAAGACGCTTCAAAGCATCAAACATCTTAATTGATTCCTTCCGTTCTGCAGAAGCAGCACTGTGCCCCCTTTAAGGGTAACAAGCTGTACTCTAATGTAGCTTATTCCCAAATTCGACTCTCTCACCTGCATGGATCGGTGAAATGGCAAGAAATTCACAGGTGAAAGAACACTGTCAGAGGACTGAAATGCAGAAACCATTTAGTCTTTGCCAAATTGAAACAGTGCTCAGGTGGTACAACATGCTAACTCAGCACCTCAGAAACCCTGCTGTGAATTCTGACAGCACCTTCCAGACGGTTTGGGCAGCTTTACAACAATCTAGGTCTACAGTCCTAATTCAGCGAGCCTAGGGATGCAGTGACAAGGAAAAACTCCCCAAGTGATAAGCAACAACATGAGGACCCACTCCGGGTTTACTTTGGGTACTCCAAGTACCTTCCACATTCCAAAGACACACGTCAGGTTAATTGGTCTCTCCAAACTGTGTAGGCGTGTGTGCACCCTGTGATGGATAAGAGCCCTGTTGGGTTGACTCTCAGCTTGTACCTTATGCTACTGATTAGGAGCTGCAGCTTTCAAATGGATTAACTATCCCAGTGCAAAGACAAAAAAAATGGCCATAGTGCGAGCGTGTCTGCCTAGTATCAATATAACCTTGCTTCTGTGGTAGTGCTGCTGGGACAGTAAATAAACAAATGAGTCCAATCCAATTCTCAGCCTGTATGTCTAGAAATTAACTGCAGGCTGGTCAGAGCTCAGTATTACAAAATATGCTACTCCATACACACGCAGGTTCAGCTGTTATACATTCACACACATTAAACCTCTGACTTTACTGACAGTTGAAATGTCACAGAAAAAAAGCCTAAACCTAAATCTTGAAAATGCTCATGTAAGAGTCTAAGAACCTAATCAGATTACAGTTAGATCCTCCAAAAAGCCTCCGTTTTAGAATAATAGACAACAGTTTAGGGTGCCACATCGCACCCTGTTAAGATCACACGCGAGATCAGCAAAGCCTTCCAGAATTCCGTCGCGAGCAGCTCGTGGAACTCACAACAGAGTGAAGATCGGAAGACCGCAAACCGCCCGAGTACAGACATCACACAACGCTCAGCACAAGATCTCAACGCAGCAGCAGCAGCAGCAGCAGCAGCGCCAACCCCAGCAGTACCCTACCTCTTTTTGGTTTGGGGAAACTTTCGTGTAGATGAAACACCACTTTCTCCACGAAGTGCTGGATGTTTGTATGCTCCGGCCCGCGGACAAACACCATCCAGTCGTGCGTGAATCCCTCAGCTGTGGGTTTCTTCCGGACCTGAGCGCGGTGCCCGAGCTCCAGCTTCACCTGGACTGCACCCTGTAACACCAGCCAACATTTAGAGACAAGCAAGCAAGCAAGTGAAGAACAACTCACTGCATCCACCCAGCGGCACAGCTACCTGCACGTAACGTCGAACTGAGCTGATCGAACCGTGATCGGGACTTTATGAATCCGCACTTTTAAAGGCGCTCCTGCACACCGGGGCTTAAACACTGCTCGCTTAGATTTGAATGAAAACGCGGCGCGTTTTTTGTTTGTTAAACGTCCAGCATATAAACACTGCACACACCGTAATACACTACAGCTACTGTACTTAAGTACCGGGGGTTAATACGATTGAAATTCAGGTCCGCTTTAAGCACATTCGCCCCTCTGCTGTGTACACACAGAGGCAGCGAGAGACAGAGAGAAGAAAAACGGAGACGCGAGGTTTGAGCAGGTAAATGCTACTCACCGAGCTGGACATTCTCGAGGCCCCGAGATAATGCTATTTCATGGAGCGTTTGGTTGAAATAAGGACACCACAGACTGCAGCCGGCCGATGGCGGACATGGTCTCTTAATTGAGCCGCTGCCCGAGTTTCAAGGAGTGAAGTGAAGTGAGACGCATGCGCTCTGCACTACATGCGCTCGCTCCGCACAGGACGAGCCGATTGGCTGTGCCCAAATCCACAAACTTCCATACTAACCAGCACGTTTAAATAGTGCTCCGGCATTTTCACCTGGCCTAGGCCTACTATTTAATAAAACAGCATATATAGGTAATTATCTCAATATATAATCGGCCACTTTATTAGATACAAATGTTCAACTTGTTAACACAAATACCAGCCACATTGCAGCAACAGTGCATTTGGGCATGTAGGCATGGTCAAGAGGACTTGCTCAAGTTCAAAGCCTGGTCAGTTAACTGACTTTGTGCCATGGGTGTTTGTGCTAGGTGAGGTGGTCTGATTATTTCCGAAATAGCCGATCTACTGGAATTTTACACGCAGCCGTTTTTGAAAAAATATTCAGTGAGTTCTCTGGGGAAACATGCCTTGTTGATAGAAGAATAACCAGACTAGTTCGAGCTGATAGGAAGCCAACAGTAACTCAAATAATCATTCATTAGACCTGAGGTATGCTGAAGAGCATATCTGAATGTGAACTTTGAAGCAGATGGGCTACAGCAAATATTGTGTTTGGACAGTAGAACACTAGAAATTACTTTGTTGCTGGGTCTGAAGAGTCTCAGTTTCAGTCAGAATTTGGCAAAAACAACATGAAAGCATTAATCCATCCTGCACTGTATCACACTGCTGGTGTTGAGGACATTTTCTTGGCACCCTTTGGACACATATTAGAACCAGTTTGCAAATGCTCAACCAGTTGAATATTATTTGATCCAAATTTAAATTATTATTTGGTCATTCGGCTGTTTTGTTTACCTTGATTATTTATAATATCTGTTTCAGTGGTCATTTCAGCAACACACACAAGGTTATTTAAGGAGTAGTCACATATATACACTGACGTTAATTTCAATTTAGAGTAATCAGTTAACCTAACACGTCTTTGGACTATGGAAGAAAACAGGAGTACCCAGAGTAAACCCACACGGACATGGGGAGGACATACAAATTCCACACAGAAAGGACTGTCATTGAATCCAGGGCCTTCTTGCTTTGCTGCGCAGCCATTGCTGTAATATTGTTATTGTTACATAAATATTTCCATTTAGTCAAGCCTAAAGGGACACCTTCATATCAGCTGGGTTGCAGCAGTAAGCTTCATACCCACATTACTGTACAGTATAGTAATTATATGACTACAGTATATATGTGAACTCTGCTACCATGTGTCATGTCACAGGCAGAGAGTTATACTTATAAACTGTCCTGAAATGAAGGGACTGAACATTGAACAGTTAAGTTTCTTTCCAATGAATGCATGGTGGTGACTGCATTGTCTGTATCTTATATAATTGGATGCATACTCCATTATTTTAAAATGTCCAAGATGCTCTGCATTTTCTCAGAACAAGATACAGTCATCTCTTTCAGTCTGGGATATTTTCACACTAATAGACCACTTTAATATTTAAAGTTTATAATAATATTAATATTAATTATAATGGTTTTTAATTAATTAATTAATTAATAATAAAAAAATATTTAATATACTGTAATTATTGTGTAATCACTTACTCTTTACAATGCAGTGTAGTTTGTTTGGCTTCTTTAACGTCGCTATTGGCATCAGTGGCCGTCTCAGCAACACACAAGGTTATATCCATACACAAATTAATCGCAAAACTAGTCATATATATATATATACAAACACACACAAGACAATGCCAAATTAGAGTGATCAATTA
>JAUZST010002279.1:0-18196 GCA_034779995.1 Parotocinclus haroldoi | reverse complement strand
ACACACACACACACACACACACACACACACACACACACACACACACACACACACACACAGTCAAACACTAAGGGCCATTTTAGAGACACCGATTAACCTAACACGCATGTCTTTGGACTGTGGGAGGAAACCGGAGTATCCGGAGTAAACCCACCCAGACATGGGGAGGACATGGAAATCCAACACAGAAAGGACCCAGCCTGCTCTACCCTGGAATTGAACCGGGGACCTTCTTGCTGTGAAGCAATATTATTATTATTATTATTATTATTATTATTATTATTATTATTATTGTATAATAATAATATTGTATTATATGTATTATGCTTTAATAGGCAGGACATTTGAGTACGAGGTGAAGCCAACACATATAAGAGCATGTCAAACTTCACATGGACCTCAGGACCACTGAGCTGGGTCCGTTCTCGTCTCAGTTCTCGTCTCAGTTTCAGCTTTGCTATTGCACTAGTGTCCGGCAGAGGACGCGTCTCTCTCCGCGGCGTGCGCCCCTAAAGCCCCGCCGATACTCGGAGCCGCTGATAACGGAGGCGTAAATCTGCGCTCCAGCAGTCAGGAATTCTCCTCCTTCCCTTCAACACCAGCTACGTGCACAAATCCGGTACTGGGTTTATTGGAGCGCTCAAACCGGCTGCCCTACACTCACCGGAAGAACTGAACTCCTCAGATCTGGAGGGTAAGCCGCTGAATGTTTGTATTTACTCCGTGTAAGGTGATTTTACTCTCCGACCACACCGGATTTCCTTGCGCATAACCCAAATATCCAAACCAAATCTAACGTTAGGTTTTATATTAGGAGAATATTTCGTTAACTGTACCGGTTTGGATGCAGGGGTGCTTGCTTTCTGTTTGGTTCCTAGTTAGTATTGGGATGTGACCATATGGAGCAGTGGAATGTCCTTTATGCTCCACATGTACTGCTGTTATCGTGCTGGTTTACTCTCCCTGTGTTGTGTGCGCGATTGTTTAGGAATCACGCTTTTCTCTAAATGAGGATGTAGATTAGGTAGTTATGGTCAACATGTTACACACGACCACTAAGACATGCACAGTATGAACAAAATAGAAGATTTTACTGCCTCGTCTTGTATGATGTAGTAATAAATCATACACAAGATGTGCTTGCCAGGACTTTTTCAGACCGGTTTATATGCACCACATCTGCAGTGTGCGATTATCACAGGTAGAGATGGAATCACAAATAACCCTTACTCAAGGGTCCAGATTTGGCGTTTATTAAAAAATAGTTTATTTTGTATAAGTCACAGACGTTTGTGCAATTTAAAACGCGGCTTTTATGGATTCTTCAGTCATTTAATGATTTGTTTGTTCAGGGGGATTTTCTGTCCGTTAGTCTAGAGAACAGCTAGGTAGGATGTAGGATGTGCACGACTTCGACAGGACTGGAGAAAGTTCTCAGCCTTTTCAAAACTTTTGTAACAAAATTTCTAACTATTATTTTGATGGTAGTTTGGCAACTTCATGGTTTTACAGTCAAATTTCATAATTTCGTAGCACAATTGTAAACAGGGTTGATTATGAAATGTCCATAAATTATTTCCCAGTTCTACTATGGATTGTAAGGGTAATTTGGCGAAATCATGATTATACTGTCAAATTTCTAAGTTCATTTTTTCCTGGGAAGTTCTAACCATTGTAACATCTATAGGATGTCTGAATACACATATTAATTCTGACACATTGCCATGTATAGGTATGTGCCTTTCACAGATCTGTGAACGCAAACCACTGGGCACCTTGAGAGCTTATGCGCTATCCGAGGTGGGATATGTGTGTGTGACTGTCTTACTGGTTGTGTGCTACGTACCTCACATTAGGACTAGATACTGTTGAAGTAAAAGTTTGTGAACCTTGTAGAATTTGCAATACTTATACATACAAATGAACTAAAAGAGAAGAATCAATTTAATACAAGTAGGTAAAGTGAACCCAATTAAACCAATGAAAAAAATAAAAGAAAACGTACATATTTGTGACTGTCAAAAGTATGTGAACATCTAAGATCAGCAGAACATTTGAAGGTGAGTCAGGTGTTTTCATTTGATGGGTTGATCAGGTGTGACACACCTGGCTCAGTGTTGTATTTAAAGAGCATGGATTTTGGAAGCACATTTTTGGAAGTGTATCATGACATAAACAGAACAGTTGACTGATTTCCCCCTGGAAAAACAGCTGTTAATGCTTAAGAAAGTCTTTCTAGGAAATGAATGGATTAGAAAGTCTCCTCTTGTTGATTTGATCAGAGTCTGCTGAGTAGCAATTACCAATTTAATGTTATGTAAGATATCTTTTGGAATTACTCTTCTAATGGGCAGATAAGTTTATACTTTGGAGTTGATGTGAATCATGTGACTCCCGATCCTTGCTTTCCTGGAGTGCCCCACTGTGCTGTGGCCTCTCCGAGGTGTTCATGCATTTATCATTCTCTTTGAAGCTTGCTTCTATGTGGGTGGAGAACAGGGGGATTTAATTGGTTTAAAGGCAGTTTAATATGTGAAACTCTTTTTCTGCACAGGCTTCAGTAGATCTTCTTGGTTTGGAACAAAGGAGAAGCACAAAAATCTACCTGGATTAGATCCTAGGTTACTTTTGGGTTGAGTAATAAGAGATCAGGAGTGTGGGCATCTCTGTGTGTCATAAGGTTAAGATTAAGAACGGATAATCTAGATGAAGGTTGCCAGTATGTTGTATTGAGTGTTGGTTTTGGAATTCAGGGTTTTTCTGCCCCTTAGAGCTATGGGCACTACTAAGTTAAAATTGACATCACTGTATTTTACACTATCCAGATGATAATGATACAATATCACAATATTGTAATAACAGTTAACATTATAATAACTTATACATAATTTATGAAGGCAAAAAATGTAAAAAATCTGCCTTTTCTTTGTTGAGCGACCTTTCCTGCCATGAAATGGCTGATGTGCCTACATGGCATTAAACATACCCAAGACCAAATTTACTGTATGATTTCACAGTAAAACTGTACATTTCTTGACAGTTTTAATGTGAACTTTCACAGTTTGACCATAAATTTCCTTCTATGACCATAAAGTTCAACTATGAATTGATTGTAATTTGGCCACTTAATGGTTCTACTGTCAAATTTCCTACTACATTATTTTCCTGGATAAACAAACAAACAAACAAACAAACAAACTTTGTTGAGCAAATGTATGTTTACTTAAAGTACAAACATAAAGCATAATCAAAATTCTTAGGCCACCAGATATAAATATATATTTACCATTGTTTTAGCAATTCTATAATGTGCATATATAATTATTAATATTTTCAATAATACAGGGAATTTGCATATGGGAATAAAAAAACGATGAAAGCATCTGACAGCTTCACTGGGATGCCAAGTTGATCTTTCTAATAAATTTGAACTGTTTTTTTTGGAAGGGTAGCAACCAGGAACAAACCAAATGGTGGCCTAAGACTTTTGCACAGTACTGTGTACTTAAATGGTAAAGCTAATTTCCTAATTGTGTGTCCTATTTAGTTATTACACACAGCTGTAGGTGTAATATGTTGTATACTGTGCTTAACAGTAAAAATGCCCAGCCTTTATCTGTATCAATAGTGTTTGATCAACTGTCAAACAAACTTGGATTGATTCATGATTCACAATGAAATAGTTCCCCTAAGCTCCACGGTAATTATTTCCTCCATTGTGGTCATTCTCTGTTTTTTTCCACCATTAGCTCATACAGTCGATATTGTTTGGTGACTATGTTCAGAAATTTTTTAACTAATTCCAAATAATTGACGTTTTGCTTTTTAGCAATTTGACTTGAAAGTAGCTAAATGTACCAAGTCATGTTTTGATTCTAATAACAATGATGGCTTTTCTCTGTGCTCTGAGTTTGTGTTTATTGTGTTGGCTTATCACACATGTTATCCACAGTATGGCAACATCCATATCTTGGCATGGTTTCATACCAGTATATTGCCCAGCCTTATCTAGGTGTCAAGTTGTGTTTTTTATCTAGAAAATATATTTTTTTCTTGAAGGTGATGGGCACCAAATCATCTGGTCATCTCTTTTGCTGTAAAAATGCCTTACACATGTTTAAGGTGACAAGTTTAATACTGTGGGTTTTCTTTACTGATGGTTTCATGTGAAAATGTTCTTCTGCAATTGCTCTATGTGTGTGTCAGGAGGTAAGAAAAATGGAAGGAAGCTGCTGGTCTCTTTCGGGAAAAATCAATATCCTGGCACGTGAATCAATACAAAAAAGCCACGGTTATCTCTTGGTGCCTTGTTGTCTATGTTTTCCTTGGAATGGAACTGGAATTGTATTGACCTCTCTTTGGAAATGTGCTCAATGTATGGCGTCATGATAGATCCATATACAACATGCTTTCTCTTACTTAGTTACGTAGTATAGAACTGACCTGGGATTAAGTTTCCCTGATTGTAGTGCACTTTATTTCAAGGTAAAAAAAAACAATAGAGCAACTATCTCTATGGATTTAGATGTTATTGCTTGTCAATATATGTGACTGGACAGTTGGACATGAATAGTAACTGTAATAGTGCATGGATAAGAAGCTCTAATTGCTTTACTGGTTCTGTAGGTTAATTCACTAAGCTGATTATTGATATGGCATTTAATGTTTCGTAAAGACCAAAAATAGCTGTAGCATATAATGAAAAGTGATCTGTAAGGCCAAAACTGCACCCTATATCGAGAACTAGCTGGGGACAATTGCCATTTCATGGGTCATACCCGATAAGTTGATGTCAAATTTCCACTCCACTTTGAAATCACACTTTTCACTGCAGTAGGCTTGTGTCCAAACAATACTACCTAGGGGACATAGAGCGACAAAGTGGAGGGTTAGACATAGGGTATAAATCCTGAGATTTATTATCCCACTTGTACAGAACAGTGCAGTATTCTGCAGGGAAAGCTGTTGAAAATGCCAGAAACAATGTCTAACATTAAAGATTGTAATGTGATTTTAAGATAAGATACAGTCCAAACAGGAGCGTCAAACTAATGACTAAAAAGTACACACACTGTACTAAATGTACTGAGGCCAAGGGATCAAAGCTAAACAATACACCCATTGGACATTATTCAAATTAGTGATAATTCAGTTATATCCAATTCTTGTAGATATGTTAAGCTTAGATATGTAACACAGCTGTAATGAAAACCTCTTGTTACCAACTCTTTCATTCAAGAACATAGAGCATGTAGAACATAGACTGGTGAGTGTATTTAAACATGCATTCATATACACTCACCAGTTAATTAAGTTTAAATATCTAACCAGTCAACAACATGACAGCAACTCAATGCATTTAAGTATGTAGACATGGTTAAGACAACTTAATAAAGTTCAAACTTGATGGGGTGGTCTGAATATTGCACAAACTGTGGATCTAATATCTTTTATATCCATCCCGAGGGTTTAGAGAATGGTCTAAAAAAAGAGAAAACATCCAGAGAAGGTAGTTGTCTGGGTAAAAATACATTGTTGATGCCATAGTTCAGAGCGGAATGGCCGGGCTGCTAGTAGTGGTGTGGGCATCTTATTGGCACACTTTGCACTCTTAATACCAACTGAACACCAAAGCCTACCTAGTATTGCTGACCATGTGCACCCTTTATGACCACAGTGTACCATCTTTTCCATGTCATGTCACAAAGCTCAAATAATCTCAAACTGGTGTCTAAAACATGACATGATTTTACTGTACTTGCTGTCATATGGGCTCCACAGACACCTGATCCCAGCCCAGTAGAGCTCCTTTGGGACATAGTAGAAAAGGAGAACAGAAGATTTGCATCATAGATGTGCAGCTGACAAACCTGGGGCAAATGTATGGTTGAGTTATGTCAGTATGAACCAAATATCTAAGGAATGTTTCCAGAACCTTGGCAAATCTGTCACAAAGAATTAAGGCAATTCTGTAGGCAAAGTGTGCCCATCTCGGTACTAGCAAAATAATAGTTGTCGGAAAAAAGTTACTTTTGTACCAGATGCTATTTTTTATATTTCTCACATCAGTTTTGAAAGTATGTGTTCAATAATCGAATCAGCACATTTTTATAAGCAAACCTGAACACTGCAGTGCACGTGTTTTACAGTCCAGTGCCCTATCCCCTACTTCTTTACTGAAATGTAGAAAAGCACAATATAAAAAGCTCTGGAGGACATAGTGGCCAGGAGGTCGCTTCCTGTTTCCTCCAGAAGTCTGACCCCACCTCCCACTGACACTTTTTCAAAGTCCTGTACTAAAAGTGTTACCCATAAAAACGATTTTGTATATGAAGACATGCTGTGCAGTTAAGAGTAATGTACTGGCTATAAAGCAGTGCTATTTAGATCTCGGTAATCCACACTGCTGTTCTGTGTTTTCCCTGCTTTTGACCTTAACCATTATAGTAAATCCCAACTAATCACCTAACACTAACACTTGTTCCCCCGAGACACCGTGTTAAAGATATTAATATTCGCTGCTGGTATTAGCTTGGGCAGAGCTGCATGTTAGGAAAGGTGTGGTCTAGCGGTTAAAGCCATGTGCTTGCCATTACGAGGCTTGTGTTTGTACAGCTGAGTCACAACCTCTGTGTTTTACCTGGACTCACTTCCAGATAGCATTTGTCTTTCCAGAAACACTTGAAAATCTGGACTGTGTACAGACTCTGTAAACATGTTGGTTATAGATAGAGTATAGAGAAAGCTGGTGTCTAGACTAGAGGTGTCAGTGAAACAATATTACTTCTTAAAATATCACCTTTATACAGAACAGCATTGTTGATCTAAACCTAGAACAATCTTTGTATGTTTGGCCATGAGTAGATTTAGTCATGTAAGGGCCACAGGTTAAGCCACATGATATGCTGCATGTGTTTATTAATAGAAGTCTAAGATCAGTTTAGTCATTCTGTTAATGAAAACGCAACCTTATAAAGCCTGATCAGCTCACCAGACCAAAGATTATTCACCTGTGAAGAAAATGTACCTAATAGCATGTAATACCACCACTAGCACATAGTACAGCTGTGAATTGATTTTTCATACACCCTTATTGGAAGGAGGGCCACATCAGTTTCCAGCCACCCTTGATTCTAAGAATTGTGCAGTTCAGCCAGATTTTGAGCATGCCGTACCTGGAGTCTTACTCCTTTTTCCTGATAGATCTGAATACATCTGAAGATGTGTGACTGCCCTGATTGTTATTTGCACTGCTATGATCTTGAAATATGCTGTTCTCGTTGTAGACATTGCAATCAATTCTTTTTGTCAAACCATTAAGCTCAAATAAGACAGTTACTTCACTGTACCACCTCTTCTAAATCTATGAATCCCACCGCACTCTCTGCAGATATTTATAGCCTGATGATACTTGTGCCATGTCATCTTCAGGAGGCTGAGGTTACTACAGCCTTAAACATGCAAAGTGGCAAACTGTTTGTTGGGGGATCTAGTATTAAATTGGGGTAGGTGTTGGGAAGGACTTCATGATACAATAAGCATCACGTTACATGGGAAATGTAATTATATCACGATACGCTGCGATATGGTGCATATATTGTGATATTCCACATAATTTGCTGAAAATATAAAAACACCTGAAATACAAGTAATGGTGCATTATCTGTAAATATATCACATCACATTGATAATTTAATGGACAAACTCAGTCAAAACTCTGTAGGAGCAGAGATTATAGCTTACACCCTGTTTAAAATGTGTTTTTTTTTCGTCAAAGAAATCTATATTTTGAGCTGAAAATTTATGTAGTATTGATTTTTTTCACAGCCCTAATATTTAATATACAGTTTGTTACTTGCAGGAATCTGCATTAAAATGTGTTTTACTATTTATAGCCACTGCTTTGCCAGTGAAATTTGCAGGTATCATTTATTTTTTTTCCCATTTTAACCCAATTTATCCCATCCTGGAATTAATTCTGTGCAAGCGGAAGTGCACCCTGAATGGGACCATCTCAGGGCTGTGCAAGGGCTGCTATTAACGTGCCCTCAAAATTCCCTCAGACATGGCCCCTTTGTGCCAACCACCAGGTCCAGCATTAAGCAACAGCATTACTATACATAATAAAGGAAAGTCTGTGCCCTGTTCTTCTGTTTCATGAGAACAAACACGTCTACTAACAATCATTTTTATCCAAAGGGGAAATGTAGGTAAGCTGAGCAATTGAATTAAGGGTCCGACTGAGGTAGCTCACCAAATATCTTAACACACAACCTTCTGATTAATTCTGGCCTTCCACCTAGTGACCTTTCAACAATTTCACAGTCACAGACAAATTTCCGATGTTGAAATACAATCTTGAGAGTCTTGCTAGAGTTGCATCGTGCTTGCATCATCTCTAGCTTTTGGTATAAGGAGGTGGTCAGGATAGCTATCTTAAGTCAGTTTCAGATAAAAAAAAGAACAACCAATTTTGTATACTATCATAGCCATATCATGAATATTGTCACTTCCCAGGCTGCCTCTATTAGATACTTGAGCAAGGCTGTAATCCCGTAGTTCAGTTGAAGTCTTGTAAATCCTGTAAAATTTAATGAGTCTTGTTTTTGACCACTATTGTGACCCAGTTGATAAAGAGTTTGAGAACCACTTTTTAAATATTCGAGACCAGGGTTTGGTTTTTGCTTAAATGCAGTTTTTGTAGGCTCTTACTCTGAGAAGCCGAAGCAAAACATGAACAGCCTCTTCAGTCCTGTTCCAAAAGTTCTACCTGCGTTCAACATCTGTGCTGATGGGAAATCTGCTTCCCTCTGTTGTAGCAAAGCCCATGTGTGGGAAGTCTCTAATGAGTCTTAACATTTGTATGTGATGTGGGCGGTAAACACACCACTTTGTCATATGGCAGCCACATTCCTGGAGTATGGATTACAATGAAACAAAGTTAAACACACGATTTGCATTATGATGTTATACTTTAAGAAGATGAAATATACTTTATAGACATGTTGTAAGCATAAAGCATGTCAGACTAAGAGAAGTTAAGTGCTGTAAGTAAGGCAAAACATTATGGTTTGAATCAGAGACGAGAGGGGAAGGGTCGATGATGTCATGTGAATTGGTTGCCCAGAAACAACACAGAGCGAATGAGTCTCAGTACATTGTTTTGTAACATCTTTTCAAATGATCCACGTCAACCTTTTCTTCTCGTCATCTAGCCCGAGCTTAAAAATAGCTGGCTAAGAAACAAAATGCTTTCAGACACCTCTGGGGAGTTTATGAGGCTGACAACATCTGGTCATTATTTGAAAACGGATATGTTGTTAGTTATGTGCTGTATCTGTGCATTGGTTTATGGTGGGGCTGTAATGGATCTACATTACTCACCAGCATTTGCTCAAACAGTCTCTCAGTTCCAGAGAGTCTCAAAGTGTCAGAGTACAAAGACGTAGTTAACGTGCAAGTGTACTTTGAACACAAGCCAACATTTGCAATCATTTTCATTCTGAAGTACTTCTAAAGATCCAGGTCATGAAGAGGATCCATTTAGCCGCTAGTACTGGGTTAACCCTCGTCATGAGAGAGTGCTGCAGGCGAGTGCTCCTTTTGAAATGGGATAGCAGGATGATCTCAGTAGGCTGTTGAGACTGTGTTCTGGGTGTGGGTACATACTGGTGTGTAGGTGGGTTTTGCATTATTTAGTGCACACTAAATGGGCAGGCTTTGCCAGGAAAGTGACCCCTAGTAGGTGTGAGATGTTTCGAGACGTCTTTGTTTATTTGTGTGTGTGTGTGTGTGTGTGTGTGTGTGTGTTTGTGTGTGTGTTGTTTATATTTTGAGCGAACCCTAATTCTACAGTAAGGGACCATATGGGAGTTTTTTGTGCAGAGATTTTGACTGATCTGAATTAAATGTATCTTACTTCTCTCTAACACATCCTCTTTAAACTTTTGTATCCTTTGTCCATGTCTCTCTCTCCTTTCCTCATTCACACACCCACCCACACAGACATCGATTTCCAGACAGGACATTATTAAGTAGGTCTAAATTCCACTTCAAGTTATAAAATTATATTATGCTGCTTTTGGCATTCTAGTTTCATTGTATTTATTCTATACAACTCATCATAAATATCCCTGGATAACTGTTGTAGTAGGTTAAAATCTGTCATCATACCTTCTTCTTACACACACACACACACACACACACACACACACACACACACACACACACACACACACACACACATATATATATATATATATATATCTTTCATAATTTAGTAGCCACCCTTATCCAGAGTGGCTTACAACTGATTAACATACAATCCAAGCAATGGTCAGTAGGCCACCACAGTTCACAAATGCATGTTAATGTTTAACTACCTGGATGTCATCCACGTAATGGTTCTTTGAGTCATATTGTCCAAGACACACCTTATTGACAGATTGATTATTTAGTCTATTAACACACACTCTTATCCACAACAGCTTACACCTGAAACAGTCTACAGTCTAATCATGAACAAATCCTATGTTAGTGCAGGTCAGAGAGCAGGAATTCAGATGTTCTGTCAAAGCCATGTATTATTCATTAAACAATAGCATTAATTCATTTACACCAGTAAAAGTGAAATTATCTGTCTGACCCATCTATCCTCTGCTTGTCTTTATCTACTTTTATATAATCTCAAGCAAGAACACTACGTAACAGAAATATTCAGAACAGGCCAAAGGGACTCACATTATAATACATAAAACCATTGCCATCTTTGTTTGGCATAATGAAAATAACAGATCATTTAATCATTGAACAGACACCCTTATGCAGAGCGGCTTACAACTGTTACAGTCTTACAAGTTTGTGTTTGAAAATTCCACCCAACAATAGCAATTTGGCTTCCATGGCCACATTATTATTTATGTAGCACTATTAATACAAGCAGTAGTGCTTTACAAGAGAGAAAAAGACCAGTAGAAACAGTAACAGTTTTTGTTTTAAAATGAGAAACACAAGTTAAAAAATGAATACTACCCAAAGTAGTATGTCACTGATACCAGAGGATTTTAATCAACACTAGTCATGCTATTTAAGGAAAAAACATTTTAACTATGGATCATCTAGAGATAACCAGGCAGGGGGAAACTCCCCTAAGCTTAATTTTTGTGACTTTATATAACCCTCCCTGAAATGCTGATTTAAAAATGCGTTTTAACAGATGTGTGGATTTACTCCGGGTGCTCCGGTTTCCTCCCATGCACGTTAGGTTAATTGGTATATCTCAAATGTCCCTTAGTGTGTAACTGTGTGCATAAATGTGTGTGTGTCTGTGTGTGTGTGTGTGTGTGCACTACGATGGATTGGGGTTGTTTCTGCCCTTGCCCCCAGAGTTGCTGTATGGCAACTAGCCCGCGACCCTATGGGGATTAAGCGGAAAATAATTGATGGATGGATGGATGGATGAATGTAATGTATGACATCAAATTTCAGCATTAAAATAGAAAGTAAAACAGAATCAGCAGAATTAGAACTTGAGTTGTTAAGTTACTTTGGATATAATGTAAATGTCCTTGAAGTGGTGGCTCCGTGATTAAAGCTCTTGACTCAGAAGCTACCAGGTTCAGATCCTGATTCCATCAAGCAACCCCTTGGTTCACCCTGGATAAGGCCGTCTGCTGAAATGATGTAAGTGTAAACAAATGCGCAAATGAATGAAATTTGCGAGGAATTTTAACCCTGTTTTTCGCTTTGCATCAATTGATTTACTCACGTCAGCCAGCATTAAAGTGCTCATAAGTCTTCTATTTTGCTGCCTCCCTGCTCTCTAACATCAAGGGAGCTGCCATTGCTGATTTTCAGTCTTTTATGACTAATTTCACTCTTACACTCCACTCAGATTGTGTGAAAGAGCATTTGCATTATGTTAACACAATTTCTTCTCACTGGATTTACTGACGTTACATTTTACCTGTCATTTGTAATTTATTTCCTGTGTGTTGCAGTTCTAGAATAGATTGTAATTCAGTAAATCAGTGTCGAACAAAGAAGGGAATGGGAATTTATTTTATTCAATGCAAATCCCCTTCGATTTTGCTTGTGAATATGTGCAGATAGATAAAGAGAAGCATCTTTATAGTTTTGCATTATTGGCAAAATAATGTTTAGATTTGAGAACTTATGCTGTATTAATCATTAGTGCATATTTTGTTGTTGCATTCACTAGAGGTTTTATTAATAATTAATCAAATGCTATAATATGATTTTTGTAATACAGGTATGTGGCAAGTTTGCATTATGTTCTGTGAACCAAGGCATTTATTTTTGTTACTTTACAGCTTTACTTTACAACTGATTGATTAAAAATGCTGATTAGTCATGATCAGCTGTGACTAGTGACTGGATGCTCTGCCTCATATAACCGATTCTGTTCCGATCACATTTAGCTTCCACACACGAACAGCACAATGCTTTGACAAATGTTAATTCAGATTCCAGCGTATATGTGTGTACGGAGCTTTAAATGCAGCTCATCTGCTTGGCTGATTGCTTCATGGTCCCAACGTTTAGTGCACAGCTTGATGGGCTGTTTATTTTTGGGTTCTTGAGTGTCTCTGATCTGTTTTACACATATATGTTTTATACGTTAATAAAAGCTCACAGTACATGTTTTTATTTGGGTTGCACCATTTATACCCTTGATTTTAAGAGTGTGTTTTAGTGCATTCGGTGGCAGTGGCATTCTGTATAACTTACTGTCTTTGTTGGGGTGTGCTGTGTACAAATGCGACCTGAGTGGGGTGAGTTGCAATTCAACAAAGGCTCTTATCAAGGCTGGTAATAAAGCAGAATTTGAGCAAGTCTGCAGTGATTAATATTTGCACCACAAAAAAGCTAAAGTTAGTGAGAGCATAGAGCCTGGTAGATGCTTACAGCTCCTTTCTTAAGCTTTTAGACCGAAAGAAAATTGGAAGTAGCCAAAATCATAGTCAGATGGTTATATATTAATATAGTGCATTTAATAGGTGCATCTCTAACAGAGATTACTGCATCTTTAAAATGACTCAGCAGTCCATCTCAGGGCTGATAGATGATCAGGGACAATGATCCCTCTCCCTCATACACTCCCTCAGGCAAAGCCCAGTCATGCCTGTGTGCTGCTTAACCTGTCTGGAGTAAGACTGTTGCCATAAAATAGAATGTGTTTCTTTTATAATTATTGAAACCCTGCTTTATAGTACATTAACTGATCAAGCATAGTGATTTTAATTTAGTGGTCATGTTTTCAGACACACATCATCAACATTATTGTGTCATCTAGTAAAAATGTGCAATACTCATTGAGTCTCTGTGAGCTAATCCAGAGGCAGACTTGACATGGCTGTAATGCTGTTTCAGCATTTTCTGATCATCTAAAGGACACGTAGTCTGGCTGTTCCATCTGTCTCAAACACAAAATATGTGGTTTAGTCATAGGTTTTTTGCTGATTGGGTCATTTCTCTGTTTCTGTGAAGTCGGTGCCGTCACTTGTACAATTAATTGTGAGTTACAGCTGACAAGACAGCCAGACAGACAGATACATCACTCTAGAGCTGTTTATCTCTCCTGAGTGGCAAGTAATATGACAGTCCTTCCGTGGATTCTCGCACTTATCTCGCACTTAATTCCCAGAGATTTATGCATACCTAGGATCATCTAGAGCTCATACACGCTGTTTCAACAATAAAGATATACAGTTATACTATTACTAGCTCCTTGTCACTCAGAGGTAAGTTCCAGCTGCAGGAACTAAACGTTCCTTCGAATTTGTGACTGGACTTTCAATGTCAAGGTCGAGTGGTGCAGTTACGGCGTTTGGATATGTATTGGAGTCTCATCCTGAGGGGATTTATGCTTGTGCCCATGCATTCTGCACCAGAACAAACAACCCCCACCACACAATAGGATAAATGGGGTCAGAACCAGGAACACTCACTTGTTTTTACCACTTAAACTGTAATTGGATATTACAGAGATTTTTGGCAGATAACTTGCTGGTCTAAGACACAACCTAAATATATCTCGTATAGCAACGTGTGTGCTTGCCACGGAACCTATTTAAGCTGTTTGATTTTTTCTCACTGTTTCACCACTGTATACAAATTTCAAGTATTTTCTGGTTGTATTCTAATATAGTGATTGTAAAATAAATATATAGTGTATTTATACCATTGCTGAAACATCTAATTTTGACCTAATATCTTTACACACTATTCTATGTGATAGTGTGAAGTGTGTGATATCATATGTGATATGTTCTGCTTAATCATTTTTTTCACATTTCTGTGATAGTAAAATATAAAACATTGTTTTTATGTTTTCTTGAAGTAGCATGTTCAGGAAAAAAGCAATGCGTGCCTAACATGTAACATATCTACATTTTAGCACAAAGTGCCCATCAAAAGGTATCAGACAGGAAGGAAAGAGTAATGATAAAATCTTATTTCCTGAGTAGTAAGACCCACCCAGAATACCCGGAATGGACAGGGAGTGTAAGAGCATGATGAACACTCAGCTGAAGTTTGGTGGTGATTAATTGAATCTGATCTCCTGGTGGGTCTTTGCAGGGATGTTGACTTTGTCTCAGAGTACTAATGACATACTAATGACCTGAAGGTCCAAGATTCAATCCCAGTGCCACCAAGGGGCCACTGTTGTACCCTGGATCAAAAATTTTAACTCACAATTGTTTGGACAGTACATAGTAAGAAACTTGGTTACTTTGCTGACCAGTTAGTGTCTTACGTTTGGTGACTTCCAAATAAAGCCATATCAGATGTGACAGTTTCCCTCTATGTATACTACTACTTTACTCAACACAATTGAGTGTGAAAACGGTGTGTTTACATGCACTTTATAGTCCAATAGCTGCAGACAATCATATTTTGTCCATTTCATCAATACATTTCAAATAGGAAGGCTACAGGATTTTATAAGACACAGGAAAAAAATATTTTTCGTCTTTGCAACCAGACAATAATCTCACAGAAGGATGTGACGTGAAACATAAAAGTTTAATAATTAAACTTTTATTTTTTTTTCTCTTTTAGCATAAACTGCACTTCAGAGGTTCCCCCAAAGTTGTTTGGCAGTTGCTTTGTGGGTGCTGATTCCTACAATTAGGGGACCTGGCAACTGTGCGTCGTTCCACGAGGCTTTTTTGTGACAACTCTGTGTGCATGCGTAGACTTAAAAAAATGACTGAGTATGGGGATCTGACAACCGAGCTAAAATCCATCTCTCGTAATGGGATTCAGAAAACCGATTATGATTGGGCTATTAATTGCAAATAATTGTTGATTCTATTCTAAACTTGTTTGCTAGACCTCAGGGACTGGACAACCATGGGCTATTTATGTTCAGTATTTGGAGCTTATTGGTTAAAGTGATCCACGATCATTCTTGGTAGAAGTGAATGAATGTGACGCTGCTAATCAGTGGATTTGGTCTTTGCGATCCAGCTGATGATTTGTTAAGTCTGAATGAAAAGCATCCAGGGCACTCAAAGCGGATGTCAAATCCCTGTATTTCCTGACTGGAGGAGAGGGAGTGTTTGGATAGCTCCATCCAGTGCTACCACAAACAGCAGTTCAGTCTTTGCAGGGATTTTTTTTAACTGCTTAGCCTACCACAGACAGCCTGATCATCCCAAACTTGAAAATGAAAGTGTATTTGAATGAGCAGGAACTCGTCCTTCAAAAGCCTGGAAGCTTAGTGTTTGCTTTTCAGTTTTGTTCCATCTGTCAGAAACACATGCACCGTGTTCACTGTTGTTTCCTCAATAGCTGTGGAAAGAGGGGCGACATTGCAGGGTGTGTACCTCTTTGTCTACACACACTGGAACCACTTGCTTTAATGGGTAAAACATTATGGGAGTGTATGACGTGAGCTAGGTGCAAATGAGCCCACACACGTGTAATTGTGCCGCGGCTCTTTATTTTAAGACGATAGTGTGTTGTCGGGGTGGGGGGGGGGGGGGTCCTCTTAATTTCAGTGCTCCTACCTCAGCTGCTGACATGACATGGGCACCCACTGGCGCCTTTTTTTTTAAAGCTAATTCAAGCAGAATATGAGGCTTTTAAAAAGTAGCTTTTATTTTGATGAGCCAAGTTAGGCACGCGTCAGATCACACTGTGGTTGAGACAGCAAATTGTTTCTGGAGTAGTTACTGCTCTCGCTGATGCTGCTTTCTGTTGCTGTTTGTTTTTGTTTAATCCCCAAACATAATGTAACATATGGCTGCAGCGCCCTGTGTAGTGTTTTGATGATTATGGCAATAGGTAGAATTGGATTTATAAGTGAAACAAGATATACTGCGGTATAACTAAATGCACTATAGTGCCAAACTGTGAAATTACTCATTAAATTATATACATGATTTTGTTTCAACATTGGTATAATAAGCGTACCTAATTATTTCACTTTCTGACTATTATGGAGTGTTTGTAATAGTATTATGGAGTAATGAATCTAATGTTTTTTGGGTCCAGTCATCAACAGTATGTTATATATTGTCATTATACTAACCTAATTGTGGCCTAAGACTTTTGCAGACTACTTAATGTTTGTTCTTACCAAACAGGAGCCAGATCTCTTCATTTGCTTCGATGTAGATGGAAGACGTAAATGAGTACATGTAAAGTGGCAGTAGACAAAAAAATTAAGATGGAAAAGTAAATTAGGGTAACACACATGATTGCTGTGCTGTACTTCTAATTAACCCCTTAAAACTAAAGCCAGTGAGACGGAATCTGTGAAGCCTTGCTGCTCCTCAGTAATGTGAGCTAGAGAGATAGTTTTTGCCAATTAAACTAGGATAATAGCGCGAACATAAAAGGCCCTGTTCTTCAGCATGGGCTATTTAATTCCAGTTAATGGAGCATTTAGAAAACCTGCAGCATCTATCCATATATTAACTTGCTGCTTGTTCTGTTATTTCTGTTATATACACTGCTCACAAATATTAGGGGATATTTTTAAATAAATACGAAGAGGATCCCACAAGAAGCGTTGGACAATCTGATCCTGTCCATGCTCCATTGCTTTCAGTGTATTTTGCCAGTCTTGGGTGGCCTACTGAACAGTCAATATGGGGCATTCTCGTTCACCTTTATGAATATAATCACTTACTACGCAATCACCAGAATTGATATTGTATCTCATTTGCGTAATCAAACAACTTTCTTTGCTTTTTTGATGATCTTGTTTAATGAAATTAAATCAAATGTTTCTTTTTTTAATCGCTTCAAATTCATTTAAAAATATTCCTTAATATATATATATATATATATATATATACACAGTAGTAATTTTGGGTCTAATCATTGACAATGTGTTATATGATTATTGTAATATTAATGTATTATATGATTATTATACCATTGCTTAAAAAACAAATAAATGTTGGCATAAGGCTTTTGCACGTACTGTACAATCAACTGCTCCTTTTATGAAACAAGTTGCTGTCTTATGGTAACTGGGACATTTTATTACCAGTAATGGCAGTATACTGCTCATAGCTACTACTGATGCTGATCTTAGACAGAGCAATATTACACCACATCACATGAGGGGAGGCCTCTCCAACAATCATTCTTATTGTAGCCCTTGTTCCAGGCTGGCACAGTGGGAAGTGATTCAAAGCGATGCAAACTGGATGATGACTCAAATAATTGTTTTGAAGTCTCGGTCTAATGCAAAAGTAGCCTAATTAAATTCTCTAGAGCTGTGTTCCCAGACCTGAACATACCAAACAACGTTTACTTACACAAACTAGGCTTAGTTATGAGCTGAATGCTTTATGGTGGTTGACCCTACCATAGTCATATCCTACACATTGAGTAGACAACAGCTATTTACTGCAAATCGTAATATTTTATGATTTATAACATTATTTTATTGTTAGAACTAATATTTTTAATATATCTTTTCTAAATGTTGTTTTTTTATAAAAAAAAAAAAAGGTCCACAAAAACCTGCGAAAAAGCAAAAATCTGCATTATATTTTTTCCATTAATATTTTTTGAATACCCATGAATACTACAGTCTGCAAAAGGGGAACCGTGAAGTGGCGAGGGAACAATGTATATATAAATGTAAAAGTATATACATAAAAATTATCCACATAAAATACATTAAAATAAACACACACATAAACAAATT
>JAUZST010002278.1:0-44153 GCA_034779995.1 Parotocinclus haroldoi | reverse complement strand
TCTCTCTCTCTCTCTCTCTCTCTCTCTCTCTCTCTCTCTCTCTGTCTCTCTCTGTCTCTCTCTCTCTGTCTCTCTCTGTCTCTCTCTCTCTCTCTCTCTCTGTCTCTCTGTCTCTCTCTCTGTCTCTCTCTGTCTCTCTCTCTCTCTGTCTCTCTGTCTCTCTCTCTCTGTCTCTCTGTCTCTCTCTCTCTCTCTCTCTCTCTCTCTGTCTCTATGTAGATCCGCTGGTTGCTGGAGGACGAGATCGTCTCAGCACTGCGACACTCCTCGATCGTGGACTCTTCCACTCTACAGAAGGTGTCTGATCACGTCGCTCGCTCCAGTGGGAGGCCCGGGTGCCATCACCAGTTCGTCCCTTTGCAGTTTGTCTTCGGCCCTGAGCAGAGTCTTGAGAAGTTCAAAGAGGTTAAAGCACACAATGCACTGGGGCTGTGCAATATTGACAAAACCAAAAAAATAGTATCTTCTAGGATTTTGTCGATAACTATACTTAGTTGATACTTTGGGAGTTGGTTGAAAAATAGTTTGAACCCGTCTCTCTCAACCGCCTGAACTGACATTGTGTCTTTCACTATCATCTGTTATATCTTTCAGTCTGTTGCTTTTCTTGTCGTAAGGCATTTTTCCCAATAATTATTCCACTAAAATTCTTGTTTGTTTGTTTTTTTGTTCCTTCTGTGCTTCTCTTAAGTCTGTTGTGAACAGCTGACTGAAGTTAGTCATTATCTTCATATTCTGCATGGTGGGTAGTTCAGAGATGGTGGAGTAAGCTTCAACTTCGTTTACAGATTACCTCTGATCTTTTTCTTGAACATGAGGCACCACCTCATCTAGCAGATCAATCTCATGGCGTAAATCGCAAGGCTTGTGCTGTCTGTACTTTGGTGTCATTTTGGAATTCATTGTTGATGCATTCGATAATGGCACACTTGCAGTTTGTTCAAAAACAACAAGTAACATTTATGAGGATGATACATATTGCAGAGCTCTAGGATGCACTGCAGTTTTACCTAATTTCTTGTCTAGCGCAGTCAAAGGACACTGGTCTGTTACCACACGTTACAAAATACATCGTGAATGACCTGGGTTTCTGCCTTCATTTCTTATGAAATGTCTTGAAAATAAACAGATGAGTCGAGACATTGTGACCATCTGGTCCTTAATGATGCGAGGTGTCAAACTGACGTTCACACATACACCCCAGCATAGGGTTTCCCGGCAGAACATTACCCAGATGGTCTCACAGTGCACCCCGGTGCCGTTACTTCCCCAGATAAAGCGTGTACACGTATCCAAAAATTCACATGATGGAACAGAACACTTAATGGTTCAGGCGTCCTTGTTCTCATTGTAGGCGCTTTCGGCCGTCCACAGGGCTTAACTGTGCAACATTGCAACATTCCCATACACAGTTAAACACGCACAGTTCACTTTCCTACCTTTGCATTTTCATTTTCTTTATTTCTTCTTCTTCTTCTTCTTCTTCTTCTTCTTCTACTGCTTCTTCTTATTGTTACTATTATTATTGGCTGTTCTTCTACCTCCATTTCTGTTTCCAGAAGTATTAAGACCCCACCCTGTACTCTGCCAAGAATATTAGGACACTCCCCCGTACTCTGACAAAAGTATCAGGACGCGCACCCGTAATCTGCAAAAAGTATTAAGAAGGCCACCCACAGAGCCAAAAATATTAGGTCATGTGCCTGGATGCAGAAAAAAAAAAAGTATCAGGAAACGCTCCTGCATGTGGCCAAAAGTATTGGGACACGTCCCTGCATGTGGTCAAAAAGATATGGCCATATTGTTTTCATTGGCACATATTAAACTCCATTGTGATTCCTTCCTTGTTTTATTTAGCCTTAATTTAATGAAGAGGTTCGTTGAGATTAAAATCTATAGATTTATAGAGGGAAACCAGGCCAAGGTAGCAGCATTTTTTTTCTAGCAAGATAACAAATGAGACAGTTTAAACAAATTATGTTCGAATGGGTGAAAGTCAACATCTGCATAATAAATAAACACAGAATCCATCTTAGGAGTAACAATTTGACTCTTCAGTCATATGGTAAGAGGCTATGGCTATGCTTTTCAACCCTTCTTGATGAAGACGAATAAATAGAAGGTTGCCTAATATGGGCTGCAAATCTTTCTTTCATCCATTATCTTCCCCTTAATCCACACAGGGTCCTGGGCCAGCCGGTGCCCACCCAGCAACTCTGGGTGCTAGGGCAGGAAAGACCCGAGACGGGGCGCCAATACACACTCATCCACAGTTACACACACAGTCACATACTAAGGGCTACTTTAGAGACCCCAATTAACCGAACTTGCATGTCTTTGGGAGGAAACCGGAGTGCCCGGAGTAAACCCACGCGGACACGGGGAGGACCCAGGCAGCTCCACCCTGGAATTGAACCCGGGACCTTCTTGATCTGAAGCCGCGGTGCTACCCACCGAGCCACGCTCCAAAGATCTTTCTTTTCTTGAACAGAAACATGTCATACAGTATTTGGCAGAAGTCTTATGCCACCATTAGATTTGTTTCTTTAGCAATGGTATAATGACCATATAGAACATATTATTGATGACCGGGCTCATCTGTTTCAATATTTTTCTGAGCATCACAGGTAATTTGTGTTGGGTTACTGGGTTGATTTTTATTTGATCTTTTATTTCATATCTTAATTTTGTTTTCTGTCTGCAGGAGTTTAGGCGCTTATCCTTTCCTGGTTACCTGCTGAATGCGGAGAGTCATAACTTCCATTACATCTCTCTCAGCCGGCAGCACTCCCGCCGAATGCAGGTCACCCATCAACTCGATCAGAATTCCTCTTCAACTCAGGGGGCGGGACCTGTCCACAGTTCTGAGACAACGACCGGTCTAGAACTGAACTGTGAAACTGAACCTGTGGGAAAGGAAGCAGATTCTGAGGTATTTTAATATGAATAATGTTAATGCCTTACTGTTAACGATTTTTTCCAACCTCCACATTTACTCCTTTTATGGTTGTGAAATATTACTCCATTACTACCTGCCCTGCTGGTAGTCTTCATACATTGCAATCGTGCCATCCAGCAGGTTGAAAGATGTGAGGACATACAGATTACAGAAGAGCAGAAGGAGATCATTGAGGAAGAGGAAATGAAATTGGCAGCATCTGATTTAGGGAACGATTCTCTCTTTGAGCAAGTCGGTGAAGCCGGTCCAGGTGACGCTCTTCCTCAGGGCCCCAGTCAGCAGTTGTCTAACAGTGCTGACCATGCTTGTTCTACTCCTACAAAAGCACCATCTGGAATAAGTCTGGCTGAATCGGTGCAGTCCGTCACACATGGTGAGTCTGTAGAAATGCATTAGGGGTTATGCGTTTACCTTCCAGTTTAATTCTAATATATGGTCTAAACCCGTTATCTCGCCCATGTCTCTTTCATGGCCGTTTTTGGCGACAGGTGAGTGACTCATACCTGATGCTGACAGTAATGCTTATAATGCACATGTACACTCTCTATACATTTAAACGTTTCTTTAAAATAGTCCCTGATTGCCTATTGCTTCTGAGACGCAACATGCATGAAGTCCAGTCCACGATTGATTTTAAAGCAAAGTCATTAGTCATTAAGTCTGTTCTCTAGCTTTGAGAATGGGGAGAGATCTGTACGTACAAATCTGAAAAAGGAATTAACATGTAGAATGCACGTTTAGAGCCACATACATCAAATATTCTGGCCGATCAAATGTTTAAAAATTCTGGTTAAAGTTCATGCCAATGCCATCACTAGAAAGGGACCAAGACTTGCAGCCTTCCTCCAACACATTTACTAAAACGCCTGTTGGTTTTTTCGAATGATGGTGCCATTTTTCTCTTTGGTAACGAGTTTGCCAAATGGCTAATTTGTTAGATATGGACATATGAGTCTGCATTTCTCATTAGAGAGCCTCTGAAACAATTTATGGAGGAGTAATGGTGTGTGCTTCTTTCTTTCTTTAATTTAGGAAGTGGTAAACTCAGACAGAGCCGAGTTCAGAGTGTAGTGTCCAGCCAAGGCAGCTTGGACTCAGACATGCTGGGTAAGAGATGTCGCATTACGATGCACTTGCTCTCAAATTGACATCTTAATCATACACATTATGGTAGATCACGAGTTCTCCCGAGTTTCTGACTCAAATTTTGAGCACTTTTCCACCTGAATTGATTGTGATATGGAATTTTGGAAAGTTTGGCGTTTTTTGCCATGATCAAGTCGAATCACTAATATAAAAGCCTGGAACTTAAAAAAAAAAATACTCCCAAAGCAAAGCTTGGACATAGCGCTGTAAAAATGTATCAGATTTCCAAGTTTTTGAAGGTTTCATGCAGTGTTTTCTACTACTGTCTCAGATCAAGCCAGATCTAACAGGACAGACCAAGAAGTAGAAGGTCCAGTTTCACAGCTGCACAAGAAAAGAGTCGATTTAATCAGTTGCTACTTGTTTGGGTAGTATAAGCAAATGCAGTGTGGTTAGCACCAGGAAAAAAAAAAAAAATACCGCCTGATGGTACTGACATGACATGGTCAAAGAAAAAGAAAACTGGAAAATGAATGTAAAAGGTTAAAATAAAGAAAAGTATAAAGCATTGGGCAGTGGGGGAGTGACCTTGAGGAGTGTGGATTAGAATGAAAAAATATGCAGATACAGTCGAATCCGGTTAATGGGACCACATCGGGACATGATCGTTTGGCCCTAATAACCGACTGGTCCGATTAAATGGACATGCCCTATGTTACAAGACGGGATGTGCTATCATTTATGTTACTTATTAAATGTTTATTAAACCTTTATTTTGCGATCTACAACACAATGTATAGATACTCAGCATGCGAAGCATAATACTGTGAAAAACAAGTTCTTACTAAATTCCAGTCAACGTTTGAAGAACTTATCCAGTGTGATCTGATCCGCTTTTGCTGTGGCTAATTGGCGACTTGTGACTTCTTTTCTGTAGTAAATGGAAATGTTAGGCAAAGACCTGTAGCTGGCAGTAGAGGGCTTGGGAGAAACTCTGGAGTTTTCGGGTAGTTATGCCAGAGACGAAGCGTTTCTTCATGGATATTACGTATTTCTTATTCGCTTTAACGTTCTTTGGTCCGATTAAGTGAAACTGTGGTCCAAATAAGCGAATAAAATTACACGTATATAATAGGATTTGTTTCGGTACTTTAGTATTTGGTCCAAATAAGTGCCTGGTCCCATTAGGCGGTGGTCCAATTAACCGGAATCCGCTGTAAATGTGAACTGAATCGCTACAGAGTATGTAAATAGCAAGGCATAAGCAGTAGTTTTTAAATAAAATAATGGTTAAAGAAGAGTTAAGTTACTATTTTAGAATGGATAAGTTACAGGCCTGACCATAACCCAATACAGGTATTAAGGTAAGACCTGAAGCAAGCAGTTCTTTTGAGAAAATCCACCAACATCCCAGAGATGAAGCTGTTAATGTGCTAAATTTCCTTCAAGCTGAACTTCAGGACTGGTCAACAATGACTGTTTAGTTTCAGTAATCTAGTAGTTCTCATACTTTTGCCACACAGAGACATAATAATGGATCATTTTCCCTAAATAATACAAAGTAAACACATTTTCAATATACTTTTACAAAGTGAGAACCAAATTAAACATGAACAGTGTGACTGTAGTATGACTGATACTGCATATTGGGTGTCTGCATCCTTTATTGTTATTGTTTATTAATGGATACATTTAAAGTTAGACTGATCAGTTATGTTGTGTATATATGGTTATAGTTATTCAGTTAAAAGTTATGTTCGTATTTTTGCAGGATGCCTGCTGAACGCAAATCATCTGTCAGCATGGACGAGAAAGAGACTGGTACCATCAATAACAAGGAGAAGGAAAAAGACAAAGAAGGGGACAGGCGAACTACCTTTTCCAGAGAGAAGGGAAGAGATGACAGCAAGATGAGCAGCAAGAAAGAAGGTGGCAAGTCTGCTGAAGAAAAGAAGCGAAGAACAGAGGAGGAGAAAAAGCGTAAAGACGAAAAGGAACGCAAAAAGAAAGAAGAAGAAAAGCAACGCGCTGAGGAAGAGCAGAAAAAGAAGGAAGAAGAAGAACGAAAACTTCAGGAGGAACAAGAAAAGAAACTGCTGGAGGAGGAAGCCAAGCGACAGAAGGAAGAGGAGGAAGCCCAGCTTAAGTAAGATTTTTTTGGAGTGCTTTAGAACAATGTGTGATGTCTCTCTCCCAGCATCACTAGGCGGTAGACGAGAACAATAAAATGTAATAACTAACACGAGGAGAACAAATTTGAGATGTTTGGTGTCTCAATCACGTTTCAGATTAGTATGAGCATATTAAACATAGATTTTTTTAGTATAATCAAGTAGTGTATACTGGTTCATTCTATTTAAATGGGTCTAGTCAACGGGCAAAACTGCGCACAAAACCTCCCATTTGTTCCTCATCCGCACAGCGATTTGTGACAGGAGAACAACCACAACCGTGTAGATAAAAAGCTTTCTGAAGCATTGAACAAACCAGGTGGGTAAATGCTAGATTGCTGTTTTACTATAGTTATATGGGCAATGATATGTTGCTTTACTTGTGTGCACGGTGTGTAAAAGTGGTTGCTAGTTTGCACTGGGTCTCCTAGGTAACTCGAGGTGCATGTACTGGTTCAGTTCAGCGGCTGGTTGAAGTAGTGTAATGGGTGAACCCTAGTCGTTTAGTTTAATATGGACATTTTTCTCTTTTGCCTAAAATCAACAAAACTCATTTATTAAGTGTTATACCCAGTCTGCTTTGTCTTGGTCATATACTGTACCCAAGTCTTTACGCTTCAGAGGAACAAAATAATTGTTACTGAAGCAGGGGTGAGCAGAAGTTCCCAGTAGAATGTCTCATTTTAGTTCAAAAGTTTGTTAAAAATGTTTAAGAAGAGCATATAAATGAGGTGTGGGGGGGATTAGAGCGGACAGAATAAAGACTGCTGGATTTGTGTGATTAAGAATTGTGCTAGATCAGCAATGTTCAGAAATGGCACCTTTTGTGAATGTAATGTCTCTGGTAATCCTGAGAGAAAGCATTTAGCCAGTTTTGGACAGTAAAGCACAGTTGTTGAAATCAATAACTGCATATGGGGAAGATGTTCTGTAAATGGTTTCTCATAAGCTCCTTAGAGTTATGTATTCAAGAAATTAAAACAGAGATAATCATTTATAGATAATCATAGCCATTATGTTATTCATGATAACACAAACAATTGAAATTCTATTGCTCTTGTAACATAATCCTTTTACAAAATAAAGTAACCAAATAAATTAAAGAAACCATGAGTTTCATACTAAATATGCTTTAGTACTGACACACTTTGTACAAGGGTAACAACTCCCTTCCCTGCTCAAAAAGAAGTGAATGAAACAAAAAAAATAAATTAAGAATTATATGATAGAACGCTATTATTTATTATTATACAAGTTATTAGCGTTATTTGTAAATGTCATATGCTTGTGTGCATAAAGCTTGTTGTTATCTGGCTATGCATTAGCATAGTGATACCATTTTGGTGTGGAAAAAGCCATAATGTTAACACAAATACCATCACAGTGAGAGCGGTTCTCAGCCTATCAGATTATATGGTTGGAATTGATTGTTGGTATTGGTGTTTCATGTATCGATTTCTTAAAAAATGAGGGTAACTTTTCAAGGGGAAGAGTTAAGAATTGTTGGGTATAAATTCAGTGCTCATCATATCTAGGGCATTTACACATTGTAAGCCTCATCACCAAAATGAAAATAACAAAAAGCAATTCCTAACAAAAATCTAGCTGTTTTAAAAATTCAGGGATATTTCTTTATGGGATATTTAGCCTATTTAGAGTAACTATCACCAATTCACTAAGACAAAACAAATCACCTTCTATGATAAACATCATATTAGTTGGCTAACAGGAGGGCACAAAATAATGCTTTGTCCCTGAGAGTGCCATTCAGAGCATTATTAAGTAGTGGGCGAGCAAGGAGATATAGATCAGGGAATGTACCAAGAGGCCACTGGCAACTTTGACTTTTTAAAGTCTTTATATTCGAGATTTTAAACATAGCTGGGTTAAAATAATGATCCTCTGAAATAGCACCACATACTCCTTAATTTTCAAAAGGTTTTCTGGTCAGATGAGATCAAGATAGATTTTTTTTTTTTTAATTAAATCCAAGCGGTTTCCTAGAGCTTGATTTACGGATATAAAATACTGGACATTTCTTCATCTGTTCACTTTAGGGAAAAGGAAGAAGCTCAGCAGTTGCACCAGGAGTTATGGGAGCGACACCAAATCAGAAAAGAGTTGCGTGCAAAAAACCAACGTGCACCAGAGAACCGTCCTGAGGAATCCTTCTTTAGCCGACTGGATTCCAGCCTCAAGAAGAACACGGCCTTTGTCAAGAAACTCCGTACCCTCACTGAGCAACAACGTACCTCGCTCTCTCACGACTTCGACTCACTCAACCTCAGCAAGTATAACGGTGAGGCGGTGAGCTCACTGGTGGAGGCCAAGCTAAAGATCTCAGATGTGGGTTGTGCTGTACACCTGTGCTCCCTCTTTCACCAACGCTATGCCGAGTTTGCCCCGCTCTTGCTGGCGGCCTGGAAGAGGCACTTTGAAGCTCGAAAGGAGGAGAAGGCTCCTAACGTGAGCAAGCTGCGCACTGACCTGCGCTTCATTGCCGAGCTTACCATTGTGGGCCTCTTTACTGATAAAGAGGGACTTTCGCTCATCTACGAGCAGCTGAAAAACATCATTAGTGCAGACCGGGATACCCATACCCATGTTTCTGTGGTGATCAGTTTTTGCAAGCATTGCGGAGATGACATTGCGGGCCTGGTCCCTCGTCGCGTGAAAAGTGCAGCTGAGAAGTTTATTCTGGTCTTCCCTCCCAGTGAGATCATCAGTGCTGAGAAACAGCAGCCCTTCCAAAACCTGCTGCGAGAGTATTTCACCTCTCTCACCAAGCACCTTAAGAAAGATCATAGAGAGCTGCAGAACATCGAAAGGCAAAATAGGTTGGCTGCATCCATTTCAAATACGCTCTGTTGATTTATCTCTGACTCTTGTTAAACATCGTTCTGTGTTTTCTCTTAGGCGAATTCTCCACTCAAAGGGAGAGTTGAGTGAAGATAGACATAAGCAGTACGAGGAGTTTGCAACATGCTACCAGAAACTGATGGCTAATACTCAGACTCTAGCTGATCTTCTTGATGAAAACATGCCTGAGCTGCCTCAGGACAAGACTGTCCAGGAAGGTAAAAATAGACACAGGCAGATATATTAATTACAATATTTCATTCTGACACATGGTTTGCATCAGCAATGCGCTCCAGTCATGTAACTGCAAAAGCCCATCTAGAGTACTTCATAGTGATGCCCCAACCCAGCACTGATGATGACCTTATTAAAGCCGGCTTGTTATTTCAAACTAAAGAACTGGGGTACCACTGTATATAATTTAGATCGAGTGTTTCATGTTGGTCTTAAAACCAATTGGAAAAGGATCATGATCATATAGTGGATAATGAGCCAGTCTTACAGAACCTTTGTGATATTTTGGCCAAGTTGCCCACCTAGAGGTTGTTGCATTTGAGCTGCATAGATGCTTTAGCGTTGAATTATATGTGAGCATTATACAGCAGGCACCTTAGTAAGTAGTAGGGACGGGGGAAAAAAATAGATTTTTAGATGCATCACAATTCGGACTTTAACAATTCTAAATCGATTAACAAATGTCAGTAATCGATAATCGAGCCCACTTGCATCTGAACATGTAGACCAGCTTCTGTTCTTACACAAGAACGTAAACATTAGCACTTATTAACTGAGCTCATTTGCACTCGTTGGTTTTATTTCATTGTGTCCTATGTTCAGTGCTGTTATTTACAAGAAGTAATTTAGCATTTTGACTCTTCTTTCTGCAGATACTAATTAGTTCTTTTTCACTCTGCAAAACTGAATTTATGTTCTACGTTATTTAATTTATTTGTTTGATCCTCAGGATTTTGATTCTATGCTCAGAAATGTTGACCTCATTTATTTATATAAAAGGGCAGATATTTATTTGATTATTTATTTATATGGGTTTTGAAATATTCTAAATTGCTTCCATTTGTTTTGTTGATAAAAATGTTGGAAGTAAATTCATCCTGGATTTGTTTCAAGTAGTCACATGGTAAAGAAAAAAATTATATATAGGAAGAAACGAATCGATGCATCGAAAATTGTTGCCCTCTAAATTGTAATCAAAACGAATCGCGAGGTACCTATAGATTCCCACCCCTAATATTTACAGTAAAGACCATGTACCTATATCACACCTAAACCAATTTGTGTCACCATCTGAAACCCTAATTATATTAAAACTACTACTACTGCTAATAATATTAATAACAAGTTTTAGTACTACATCTACTACTGCTATTAGAACTAATACTCCAACATCTGCTACTAAAAGTAATAGGAACAGTTTGTTTTATGTATTGTATTATGGCTAATAATAAAAACAAAACTGCTAGTAATAATTAACTGCTAAATAATAATAACAATTATGATAATAGTAATTATGAAAATGCAAAAAAACTTTTACTTCTACTATTTCTAATAATCTATAAATATAACGATTACTAATAATAATCTTAAAACCACTACTAATAATACTTCTCATAAGAGTAATAAAGATATTGCTGCTACTATTGCTAATAAGAATGCTAAAACTATTACTAATAATAATAACAATAATGATTATAAAAGTACTAATTTGACTTATTAATAGCAATAATAATTACAAAATAATTTCAATTGCAATTTTAAGTAAAACTTTTTAATACATTAATTAGAAGTTGTTTGTGTACCAACCAAATTGTGTACCATACATGTATTTGAGCATTTGTTTGTCTGACAAAAAGAAAGTGGTACTTTTGAGCATTTTACTCAAAACTGCTAATATATGCAACCCCTATGGGTGTTTAAAGTGGCTTAGACAGTAGGTGTAAAGACGGGCCTTTTAATAACAAAGCTAATGTGATTATGTGAGTGAGTGTGCAAAGGGGGCATTGAGGGCTTAGAGTAGGGAAATCTGTTGCTCCAGATGAATGTGTAAGCCTAATCCCATCTGAAAAGTAGTGAGAGGATGCTTTAGAAAGCCACTGCATTTTTGTCACGGTATAAGCCTGTAGCTTTCCTCGTGCACAGACCACCTCCTGTTTTAGTAGTCTGGCAAAAGCCTTAGCAACAAACTCCATACTAAGTCCATCCTATTTAAATATTTTTTGCCACTGAACACCCAAGCTCTGGGTCATCCTGACATATCTACAAATTAGTTATTGACTTCTCCATTGTTACTGCAGAGGATGCTTTTTTAAAAAAATTGGAAGCAAGGTCAGTTAGATGGAAATGATTCTCTTTATTTTGTGTTTCCTTTGGCTTGGTCATAAAGAATAGTTTTATATGCAAATTAGATGACAGCACAGACAAAGGTGGATGTTCTGTATGAAACACTTTAGATATTCCATCAAAATAGAAACAGAGATTTTGAATATGCAGCAGTAGAATCATAATAATAATATGAATAATAATCATAATATTAATAATAATATGTTTTGTTAGTGTACCCTGGAGGGAATGCCAGTCTACTGTACTGTATGACAGGGCAAGGATTATTATTGTAACGCTGGCGATAATCAACTGACTGGCCTAGTCTCCCACAGAAAAATACAACACCTTGTTATTGATCACACACACCTGCATCTCATCTCACATCTCCATTTAGTCACCCCGTTCCCGTCCTTCAGTTGCTGATTCACTTGGTCTCTACCTTGTTTTGAAGTGCTTTACTTTGTCCCGTAGTATGATTACTGTAATCGCTCCTTACCGTGTTTTGACCTGTTTCTGTCCCTCAACTTTATTTTTGTTTCGCCCTTCGGACATTGTTTGCAGCATTCTGGTTTTGACCCTGGGTTGTTTATCATTTTGTCTTTTGACTGCTGTTTCCTATATTAAATGACCATATAGGTCATTTGTATTTTACATATTTTACATATATTTTCCACTAAAGCTGCGTTTATCTCCGCTACCTCTCCATGATTTACAGAGCCAGGGCCACTTAAGTGGTGGGCTGGCCAATTGCTGCCTCACCATCAGAGCATCCATTATACACATGATTGTTACTCAACTGGAATGATAGAAAGTAGATTTGACAGTATTTTTAATATCTTTATTCTACAAAAGACTCCAAAATCGTTTTTTGAAAAACAAAAACTATTTTTGGTTCTCTCTCTCTCGCTCTCTCTCTATCTATCTTGCCTGCCTGCCTGTCTGTATATCTATCTACCTACCATGTCTTTTTATATATTTCAAACATTATCTTTCGTGTCATGTTTTGTCACTTTCAGGTCGTCTGCACACATCTTCAGTTTCCCACAGATGTGACAGACAAGCAGCTTTTACATGGTATTTCTCAGGCAGTAAAAGTTTACTACAACTACACAGGAAGTTCTGTTTGCCTCAACACATCACAGACTGCTACTGGAAATCTGGGCATCACAGGCTGGTTTTACCAGGTATACTCTTCCAGCTTGTGTAGTATATTTAATATCCATTGGACACAATGTTCTTCAATGCTAAAACTTATTGGCGGTTTTATGAAATAACAGAGTGCCTTATATAATGCCTTGGGAAATGGCATAATACAATTATGTAATGCTATAATGCTAAACAGTAACTGTACCTTCTATCAGTCTTGCACAGAGATGGTGATGCCCATGTGTACAGATGGCATTCAAGATATGTTTGAGCCTCAGCAGTGGAATTTTCAAGCTTTTTCAGATGAGTGCTATGCACTATTTGGTGTAAGGCCACGGGAACACTGGGCTGATACTGTTTATGGTGGCAAGAATATCATCTCACACAGCAACATTATCTTCAGGTGAGCAATTGCTACTGATAAAATTGCTATATAAAAAGACAAGCCGTAAGTTGTTGACCTGAATACAACATAAGGGACAATACCATTATGGGTGCAAGACTGCAGTCCATGTTAGCATCACACGGTCATTCGCTCACTTATTCCTAGGGCCAGTTTGTTTCAAATTTTTGATAGGGAGATGGAAATCAGAGTAAATGAAGAACAAACATAGGCACGGAGAAAACAAACGGAATCAAGAGCAAGCTCTAGACTTGGAGTTATCGCTTCAGGAACAGGAAATGATATGAAACTAAGGGTTTATAGTCAACAATAATTTAATAATAATAATAATAATAATAATAATAATAATAATAATAATTTAATAAGTGTTGTTTTCATAATGCAATTGATGATGTGAGCTGAAATGATCACGTATATAACTCACTTTCCAAAATACTGTTAAAGACAAGCCATGTCTGCGTTCATGTATTCACTGATTCATATAGCTAGGTACAATATGCTATGTGTTAATGCCACAAATCAAGCTAGCATTCTATCTAAAAGTGCACTAAAGTTAAAGGTGTATAGAACTGCATAAAACTATATAAAGTTAAAAATGAATGAACAAATGGAGCCAGGAGACAAAATACAGACACCACTAGCCTCGCAGTGTATATGGGTAGATTTACTTGTTCGATCTTCACTCAAAGAGGTTGTTTAGCTATGAGAATATGGATGTTGCAGAAAAGGTTGCAGTCTGCAAACAGTGTTGGAAATCCTACAGGAGTCAGCATGAAACCACTCAGCAAACTTTAGTGGAATCATTTTGCAAATCTGAAAAACAACAGATAGCAAGACATAAGTGCTGTTACCAATAACATTGTGAAACACAGTGCCGATTCATACAGTTAAGAGAGATGGGTTCAAACAACTCTTAAATACTTTAGGCTCACCTCGGCAAAGTATTGTCTAATTATTGGTTTAGGTTCTTTCATATAAAGAATAAACAAACAACAATGCCCAGTGTTACTTATGTGTTCTTATCACTCTTATTTCTTATTTCAGTAATGGAGGCCTTGATCCCTGGATGAGCGGTGGAGTGACTAAGAGTTTGTCCGACTCTCTTGTGGCTATTGTGATTCCTGACGGCGCTCATCACTTAGACTTGCGCTTCAACAATGAGAATGATCCTCAGTCTGTCACCCATGCCCGGGCACTGGAGGTGCAGTATTTCAAACAGTGGATTAAGGAAACTGCACGATAACCACGTGAAGCAGTGAATATATAATGAACTAGTTGGACAAAGTAAGACCTTTTTTAAAAAAAGTGTGTGTCTTGCCTTAAAGGTATGAATAGCAAGTGCTGTTTGCCAAAGGAATTTTGTAAACCAAAGAGATGTATTTGTATGTATTCAGGCTTTTCTAAAGCCTTTTTGATCAAAATGATTAATAAATTAAATGAAAAATAAATGATGATAAATAAATTATGACATACGATTTTGTCACGTCATTCATTAAAATAACTTGACCCATCTTTAGTGGTCTGGGGTTTTCTAAGACACTAATCATTGATTTCACAGCATTGTTTATATGCTCTGGTGTGTATTTAGAATCAACACCTTGGGCTACTCTGATTAAATGACATTTTTAAAATAGATAAATATAATAAGAAAATAAATAAGCACAACTTATATAGGAAACAAATAAGGCAGATCCCTGCATTTGATAACATATTGGAAAGTTTTGAACATTTCGTTTTTCATGTACAACCGGTTGGGCATCTATCCAGTGTCTTTACAGGGTCTTAACATAATTTAATTATTGATGCAGCCTGCAGAGGTTCTGTTCATTAGGAAATCCGCAAATATTGTCATTTGGTGTGTGGTGTCCAAACATTTTAACAAATGTCCAAAACCATTAAATAATTGAATAACTTTAACACTGCAATAAAATAGATTCCAACTGAGATGGAGGCAACCTGCTCCTCCTGTGGTTTAATGAAAACTCCACTATAGACACTGGGCAATAAAGTGGTTAGTGGGAGGTTAGTGGTGGAAAGCATGGCATCTGTACCCCATGCAGTTGGAACCACATGACACCACCAGGCTTCCATTCATACAATGGCAACTCCAACTTATCTGAATTGCAGTACCTTGACATCCCATCTACAGCAAGCTGCCCCCCGCTAGTATGATTATTAATACTACGGCGCAGGGCAGAAGAGTGTTTTGAAGTGATAGGGAGCTGGGGTTGAGGGGTGACGCCTTTGGGGACATACATAAGAATTAGTGAATGATGATCAGCCTCCTTTAATAGTTCTCTGAACTAAAGACTTTAGATTTTTGTTTTAGATGTTTGTTTACAAGCTTGTTTTCACATATACTTATTTGAAGGAATTTTACAGTTATAAACATGTTGAATTTGTTTGTTCTGAATATAAAAAAACATATTTTAATAAAATAATTAGGTTAAAGGTATGCCATATTATGCGATCTTAATAGAAATAACATTGCTAAGGAATGTGGATATACAGAGTTAATTCTATAAGCTACGCGCTTTTGCATATACTTAAAGATAAAGCAATCTGAGGTAAGGGCTGTTGAATTGCTAAAATAATCCTTAAAATGTATTGCTAATCTAAAAATTATTGCTGGGTGGCACAGAGGCGGCGTAGTTAACATAGCTCCAGAAGTCCAGGATTGAGTCGGACTCTGCTTATGTGGAGTTTTCATGTTGTGTTCTCTGAGTGAATGTCCTCCCACATTCCAAAAACAGTGTTAGTTAGTTAGGTCAATTAGTGTTGCTGAAGTGTCCCTGTATGTGAGAATGTGTTTGCATTCCTTGTCGAGGACAGTTACCCTATCCAGGGCTGGTTCCCACCTTATGTCCTACGCATATGCCTTTAACCCCCCTGCTACTCTGAATTGTATTAAGCAGATACGGAATGTGTGTGACTAATATTTCTTTAATTCAGTTTACTGGCAATTCTGAGAAAATGACCCGTAGAAAGAAATATTAGCAGAAATGTTATTTCCTGTGGTTTCAGAGAACTTTTGTCAGTTTTATGTCATAATTATCATAACACAAAATTGTACTAGTGTGCATTTTTGAAACTTTAAAGCAGGATAGGAAGGTGTGCAAAGCTTGTGCATTTTACCTTTTAAAGATACTTCTAATAACGCACTTGAAGAGAGAAATAAACCAAATATCATTTTTAAACACTGAAGGCAAAAGGCTAAGAAGTTTCACTTTTCCTTTGGTGAAGCAGCCATTAACGTGGCCTATACCTAATGGTTTATGGTCCTGCCGTTAGTTTTGCCCTCCTTTCTCCTGTCTTGACATGTCCATCAATCAAAATTGTTATTAGTATTCTGCTGACCCTCAGTGTGTACGCCTGTTTATGTCATTGCTAATGCAGACCACACACTAGTGAAAAGGGATTAGACTTGTGTGTATGTGTGTGAGTGTGTGTATGTACTTCTAATGAAGAGAGTTTTTTTGGGGAGGGTTCAGAGAGGAATGGGAAAGGAGAGTGGATGATGAGTTTGGAAGTTCCCTGGGCAGAGGGTGGGATGCACCGAGTGTAACGATAATTAAACAATAGGCAGTGGATGGTTTGGCTTAAGCGACTTACAAGGGACGTGATTTGAGTGCTAAGAGATGAACGTTAAAATACCATTTCTCCATTTGTTAATAAGACTTTTGTTCGCCACAATGTGTCCCTGTTTATTCATCCCTGTTTCTTTTAATTGTTTGTTTTATATGTGATTAACTGCATATTTGTCTTTGGAAATCTTTTGTAAAGAGTTATAGACAAAGTTTTGTTTTCTTTCTTAACAAGTGCTGTTTCTAGACAAACAGTCTGGGGCAATCTTAGAAGTTCAAGTGTCCACAAATCCCTTTTTGTCTCTTTCTTTAATGCAATGCATTTCTATTTCCCCCCTCATCTCTTGTCAGTATTCATCGACCATCCCCTCTGATCCCCTTGCCCTTTATGTGGCCATAGAAACTTGTTTCCGGAAACAGTGCATCAGACCCTCAAATGTGAATGACTAGCATGTAAAAAACTTTGGATAGGAAGGGGAGAAAATATCAGCCATCAGTCTGGTGATGTAATTGTGCCACATTTAGAAAAGAAAGAGAAGGATGTGAAAACGTATAGAAAAGAAAAGGCCAGGATAAGTGTAGTGCCAGGGCTCTGATGTAAGGAGCTAAAAGCAGTCCCCAAAAATTCTTCCTTTAAAAAAAGTCTTTTTGCAGATACACAGTTTACAGAAATATGCTACAAAACTTTATTATAAGACGAATAGTATTCTTATAACTTTTTATTATATAAATTACTTATATTGACACTAGTTACAAAGTAGAGAAAATTGTTTCCCCGCACAACTTTTTTGTACTGTTGTGCAGCTGTTAATTATAAGGTGATGGCACATCTATTCAGGCCTGCAGCTTGAGCTGGGCCACAGATAATTAGATCAGTGCTATCAGTTTCACTGTTCCTTTTCTGCACAGGAATTTACATGACAATAACACTCTTTTGATGGCCCCTCTTTCTCAAAAGTGCTCATGCCTTCTTTTACCACCCCCCCTTTCAAACATCCAAGTGATTCACTGCATCACCTTAAAATGCACTTGTGGCGGGGAGGGGTGGATAATGTCTGGGAAAATCTTTCAGAAAAGATAAACAGAAAGCACTGGAAAGTTTGTCCCTTGGCATGTGATTTCACAAGGTACAATGTTTAATGACAGACTGAGAGAAAACATTACATCAGTCCTATAACCTTTTAGTGGAATGGCTTGTTTAGTTGGCTGTCTTATTTGCTGTTAGAAATAACATGCCTATATTTTTATTATTATCTATTTTTTATAACATATTTTAATCTATTTTTAAAACACTAATTTTATTTGAGCTCTATGTACTTAATTTAGTAAAGATACCATAAGATAGCATTTGATTATCCCACAAAATGTGTCATGTTATGGCAACAAGATAGAATAATAAACCTGAATTACATTTAGCCACTTCTTTTGAATCATTCTTGAATGTCCTTTCTGAATTATCATGTTTTATTGTATTATTCATTATTTTTATTTCTTACCAACACTACCTAAAATGTGCCCCAACTTACCCCTATGAATCTGTTCCCTGTACCTCCCATTTTTGCATTCACCGTTTGCCAAGAAACTTGCTGTAAATGCATTGTTTACAACGGCCGTTACACTCATACCCAGGATTTCTTAAGGTCAACATTTCTTTTGGCACACTGGGCCTGAACTGCACTTTGGTCCCCCTTTAATTTAACAGCTCCGGCAGCTTTTCCAGTTAAATCGACTGTTCATTATTGAGCCCCATTTTACGAAGGGGCTGTGAGGTGCAGTTTAATGAATCTCTGGCACAAAGATCCCTTTCACTGCTGAAGGAAGAATAGAAGCTATTTAGACCCTGTAGGGCTGTATGTCAAAGGCAGCCCATAATAGTTGTCAGACAGAGGCTAAAATTCCCACTGGTGAATCAACTTTTACCACAAGCAGATTAAGACACTAGCAGGAAGTTGTAGAACGCTCACATAAACAGTGTGACGTGAACACATTTTCAGGAGTTTTACACACTGCATCTACAAGCAGTGACGTAGAAATGAACGACCCAGCATTAAACTACATTTGGTCTGATTAAGTTGTGTTCCATATTGGAAACAAAACAAAAAACAATATAATATTCCAATAGCCCTTGTTCTACAATTTAGATTATTTGTGAAACTTGTAAAACACAAAATTAGAGAATATTTAATTATGGGATATTTCATTTTTAAATATCCCCTAATTTTTGTGAGCAGTATCGTTCCCTTTGTGTTCACAGGGGTTAAAATATAACCAAGAAATTAATATACAGAGCAAGCAACTATAAATAATGCCGTTACGTGACTATCATGTATATAATACAGATATGACATTGACCAATGTTGGAGACCAAATGTTTCACCACAACTCTTAAAACAGAAAACAAACAAACTGTAAGAAATTATGCATATTTCTTGATATAGTCAAAGATATTGGTGAACCATTTCCACCTTTAATGTCATGACATTGTACTGATCACATAGATGTATACAATGAGAACTGGCTGCAATAGCTGAACAAATAACTATTGTCTTTATGCTCTGTGGGATGCCGCTGATAAATCCCTCTTAGTTGCAGGTGGTCAGGCGTGAGCAAAGAGTTAAGTCCTGGTGTCTTTCTGTCCCTCCCCCTTCGTGTCTTGACATCATTAGCCCTGCCCCTAAAATCCCCCAGCTTTGCCCCAAAGTCTGTCTTCCAGTCCTGCTTTCATTGGAGTAAAAAAGAAACACTGTTTGCACGAAGTGCAAGGACCAAGGGTTAGCAAGCCACCCTGGAAATATAGTTTGAAAATTATGCTTTAGTGATGGTGTGAGTGGCTCTTGGAATCAAAAGGTGACATCTAGGGGACATCCTGGACAAAGGTATTTTATGTGCTGCAGAGAGAAATGGCTGTTCAGGCTGCAATTATGAACTCCCAGTTCCTAAATTTCTGCTACACTGGTTCAGTTATGGAGTACGAGATGGAGAAGGGTCTGGGTGCACGATTCATGAGTGATTTGGACTGTGAGGGTGACTTCAGAGAGGAGACCAGAGACTTGCTCAGCTTCATTGATTCAGCTTCCAGCAACATCAAACTGGCCCTGGATAAACCTGTCAAGTCCAAGAGGAAAGTCAACCACCGCAAGTATTTGCAGAAGCAGATCAAACGATGCACAGGAATCATGACTGCGGGAAATGTGGCACCTCAGGAGGCCTGTAAGAAACAAGACTCTACCCCAACTCCAACAAGTGCATTCCAGAGCAAAATACCACCTAAGCGAGATGGAATCCAGGCCAATCTGCAGAGCAAGAGTCTGGCTGCTCTGTTCAATCAGACGAAGGATTTGCGTGGGGAGAGGGCCAAAAAGCCCCCACTAAGAAACCGAAACCTACCCCCATCCTTCTTCACAGAACCTGCCAACAGTGCCAGAGTTACGTCCACTTCTGGCATGTCTCTCAAAGATTTAGAGCGGGGAAATCCAGATGCAACAGAGTTCTTTGAGCTCCTGGGGCCGGACTACAGCAACATGATCACTGAGCAGGAGCTCTTCCACAGTACACCCAACAGGATCCAACAGCAGGGAACTGCTGGACCAGAAACAATGACTTTTGATTCGCACAATTTGGTGACAGGTGGTTTCCTGTATGCAGAGCCTTGGGGTACATGTGGTGGTGCATCTAAAAAAGCAGGAGACATGAAAATGGTGCCAGGGCAGACGTCTCTATATGAGAACACAGATCCAATTTGCCTAGTCCCTGTGGAGCAGAGTCCTTCATGTACTCTGACATTCCCAAGCTTCTTTACAGACTGCAATGTTTCTCAGGCCTCGTATGCTCAGCCTAATGGATACAGCCGAGGCAGTTTTCCATAAGGCAACTTTCGAACCTGTGAAAGAACTTCTTTTTTTAACATGGAGGCTATAAACAAGACATCTATGCATTCGTATAATAAATGATAAGGAATATTTTGCCTGAATCATGTTTGACTTGCAGAGGGATAATTCTGCTGCTTGCTTACAACAATCTCAAGCACCATGTTCAATAATGTGTGGACATTATATCATGTTAGCTGCAAAGGAGTACTAATTACCTTGTTTTCATGCTCTCTCTCAGAGAGATGAACTCACTGTGGTTTAGATGAGGGATTGTCTCAGGGTTACTTGGTTTAAAAATAATAATAATAATAATAGCCATGTATGTCTGTAGATAAAAGTACTTTATGAAAAAAGAAAAATAACAATTACATTCAATTAAAATAAAGAAACTGCGATTAGCATGTAAATAAGGATACGGAGTTATGATTTCATAGTGAGCAGTGTCTAAATCAAATAGTATAAGTGACTGTGATATACAAAACCCTACCAATAGTTCATATAGAAGACTTGCCTAATAGCCTGTACTGGGTATCTGCACTGGGTTCCAACAAAAACTAGTCAAGTTCTGTTGTATGTCAATGATATGGCCTTTGAATGTTGGAATAAAAATAGTAAACAAGTAGAAGATTTATAGACAGGGACTGCAAAGTGTGTGTCAGCTTATCACTACAGTCTAACTTTGGTTTAGAATAAAAATGAGCTCATGGACCTTTAGAAAAACAGCTAAGCCACAAATGTTTTAATAGCCAGTAAATATTTAGCTATTTTTTTAATGTGTTTGAAATTGCGCTGACTGCTTACTGGAGATAACCCAAAACTATCGGTGGGAGTGACATTTTAAGAAAACTGGTTCGCTATATTGTATTCCATACTAGGAGGAATATATTTGTATATATGAAAGTGAAGTAAAGTTCAGTATTTCTGCTTGTTCAGAATGTTATATGGTACAATAAAGCTGGTCTTTATTTCTCTTAGATTCCAGTTTTATTTACTGAATGACTTTTGTTTAAATGTTTACTGTGCAATGTTCAGCAATATAACAACAACAACAACTGATATTGTGAAATTATATTAGCATTTTAGAAATGTGTACGAACTGGAAAACTCTTATTCTAAACGGGACTGATTTCTAGAACTTAATTTAACAGCTCTCTCTATAGGGAGTAATTAACACATTACAGTATTATAATAAAATAAAAATAAAATGAACATGCCAAGATCAGAATCTTTAGAACTCTAAAATAATAAACAAATAATATGATGATTTAATGTCATTTTTGTTTGCCAGAGGGATTATTGGAGCCTAAATTTAGTAATCACAAAAATTCTTGGTAATTTAGTACAAAATTATTTTAGTACAGTATTACACTTCTAGTACATGTCTTGTTGCTTTTAGAGTATTAGCAAACGCTAACGTGTGCTCAGTTATTATGCTGTGTATAATGTTACAAATTACATTTGTCAGGCTGAATAATGTTTGCATTCATGATAAAATCCTTATTCTCCTTCTTTGCGTCCTCCTACTGCTGGTAATAATAACAATAAATAATCTAAAAAATATGATTTCATTATTTAAATGTACTTGAGAAATATAATTCACTAAATAAATGTAATAACTGCAGATTATTGGAAGCCTATAAACAAGAAGTGGTAAATATATTCTTATTATATAAGATAATATATATATTATTATATAAGATAATATAATTATATTATTTATTAAATCGTCTGAGTAGCTTAGACAGACAGACACAGAGTAAGAGAGAGGGAGAGAGAGAAACAGACAGACACTGAGAGAGAGAGAGAGAGAGCGAGAGAGAGAGTGAGAGAGAAATAGAGAGAGAAATAGAGAGAGAAAAGGAAGAGAGAGAGTGAGAGAGGGAGAGAGAGTGATATTATCTCTTCTTATTATATAATATACTATTATTGCTGCTGTTATCACTTATTTTATTCAGCAGAGGTTATTACACTATATAAAAGGTGCTGAGATAGACGTAGTGTTTGCCTTAGCCCACTTGCTTAGCATTTAGAAGTGTCATATTAATGTAATGCTGTTTCAATGTCATACCAAATGTAAAGTTTGATGAAAATATATAATTTATCTCTGTGCTGATATGTAATCACATACTCCTTTGTAGAAAAGGTCAGATTTTCCTGTGTCTTTGCCTGCCCTTTGAAGTAGGCATTCAGAAATAACTCTGGTGGATTTGATTTGCTCATCAGAAGCTTGTTTTAAGTTCATTAGCTTGCAGTCATGCTTAGCTATTTAAAACTAGGTTGTTCCTGAGGTTTTAGATTGCTTTGTGGTAGGGGGAACTATGGCATTTGCTCTAAATAAATAGTCAAACAACCGTTTAAAGCCAAGAAGATGCATAGTTTTGCATCAGATTTGGTAGCAGTTTGTGACGTAATTTTATTCAAATCATGTTTAGGAAGAACAGAAGTACAATATGAATAATGATTATCAAGGGTAGAGAAGTTTCAGCTACTGGTTTTCTTACCGTTTGCTGTATCTTACACTCGATGTGCTGAGATGCAAATGGAGATGGATACCAGACTGAGATGGGGTATGTAATAATAGACTGGACTTAACTGGACCAGCGCCGTTTGAGGGTGTTTAAACTATCCCTGTAAATCCACCCAGTGGTTTGGCTTTTTACCTGTAGTCCACAAAGTTGAAGATTCATTAAATATAGTAAATAATCATCAAAATTCAGTGTTGTCACAATCTTGAAAATGTTGAATTGTCATGGCTAGGGATTGAATGAGATATCCCTAGCTTGGTAAACAAACAAGCTTACCACTAGGCTGCACAGGCAGCTGATAACAAGGTACCTGTGGTCCAGGCTTTGGCTCCCACTAAAATGTAATTAAATATAATACATATCCATCAAAATCCAGAGTTGTCACAATCTTGAAAATGTTCGACAACTATGGCTTGGGTTTGAACCAGAAATCACTCACTCGGAAAGCAAACGTGCTAACCACTTGGCTAGAGAGATGGCAGGTAACAAGGTTTTGGCTCTCACTAAAATTTCATTAAATGTAACAAATAACCATCAAAATTCAGTGTTGTCACAATCTTGAAAATGTTGGGATGTTATGGCTTGAACCAGAGGTCACTGGATTGGTAAGCAAACATACTAACCACTAGGCTAGAGAGGCAGCTGACAAGAAGGTAACCGTGATCCAGGCTTTGGCCCTCACTAAAATTTAATTACATTTAATAAATAACCATACAAATTCAGTGTTGTCACTATCTTAAAAAAATGTTTGAGTGCCATGGTTTGGGATCAAACTAGAGATCACTCATTTGGTTAGCAATTATGCTAACCACTAGGCTACACCGACAGCTGGTAACAAGAGAACTGTGGTCCAGGATTTGGCTCTTACTAAAATTAAATAACCAATAAATATAATACAATAAATAACCATTAAAAATCAGTGTTGTCACAATCTCAAAAATGTTGGATTGTCAAGGCTAGAGATTGAACCAGAGGTCACTGGATTGGTAAGCAAATGTGCTAACCACTAGGCTACGGAAACAGCTGGTAACAATAGAACTAGTAACAAAAGAATAGTAACAAAAGAACAAAATTCAGTGTTGTCACAATCTTAAAAATATTTGATTGCCATGGCTTGGGAACCAGAAACCACTCTCTTGATAAGCGAACATGCTAAACACTACAGAGACCTTTTGTAACCTAGGTAATTAATAAACTGAAATTAGTCATTTTGACCACCACCATGCACTACCAATATGAATCAATCGTTTTTTTTCTATAAACTGAATTGATTAAAGTTGCAAGATATGCCTATTATGTTCACTGCAGTACAAAAATCTAAATTCAAAATAGCATTTTAGCTAACTCGAATGAGCTGCGGTTCCGTTCTTTTTCACAAGATGGCAGTGTTGTTATTTTGTGCCGTAAGCTCAAATTCCTGACAGAGTAATTCATATAAATTAAGATATTCTTGGTTTTCAGAGGTGTTTTTTGCACCGTACTTGCATATAATTACATGTATGATATATTTATTAATTTGTTTATGAAACAAAAAGTATAACAATCATGGCTATTTTTTACAATTTGTATTGGTTTTGAAATGCAGTAGCTTATTTCAAAGTACACTCCAAGATAAATGTGTCATTAGGGGTTTGAAAAATGACTGGATACGGGACATGTAAACATTGCCCATGTTTGAGGAGCAATTCCCTGTCACTTGCAGGCAGGAACTTAACGTGTAAGTGTTGTGAAGTTCACCGTTGTAATTCCAAGAATTTAAATCAAGTCTTTCTGACATTCAAATTAAAAAAACACTTACACACTCTGCCTTAAAAACTGTTATGAAAATTACTGTGGTTGTGTAGCGAGTGACAAGGATAAAGCTTGGTTTCCTCATATTGTTGTGTCACATGTGTCAGGATTCTCACAGCATGAGCAGAAGGTTCATGTCACATGCATTTTGTTGTATGCTGCTTCGGTTCGGAGAGAACCCAGAGATGCTACTTCTACCTGACAAATATGAGTAGTATAACTTAAAATCCAAGCACTTTGTTATATATTCTAATCTACCATCTGCTATGAGGCCAGTATCTCACAGTAAAGAATTACCTGTGACAGAGCCTCTAAAACATGGCACTCAGTGTAAATGAGTCTGGTGTGGAGAAAATATAGGCCAATAAGAACACTCTTATACATTTGAGATATACTTATATGAATAAATGTAAGCTATATGGAACAGTGACACTTGCAAGGTTACATTTATACACAAGGTTATCTCCAGACTAGTTCCATATATACATTCATGTCAATGCTTCCTTTAATATATTCAAGAAAAAATTTAGATTTTTTATCAGTCTGTGTTGCGAATGTTCTCTTCAGTGCTGTATGCTGGGAAGGCAGCATTAAGAAGAGAGATTAAACACGGGTGAACAAACTGATCTGGAGACTTGGGGCAGTAGCTGAAATCTACTGTACTACTATTACATAGATGCTCTGCAGACTGACTTAAAAGATCATTTGTCCCCAGAGCCATTAGACTATACAACTCCCCCAAGCAAGGGCAAGGGTTTACTGAGGACTGAGGGGCCACTAACTACATGCTGACTTTGTGGATTAGACTTGCATTTTGTGCATATGTATTCTCAGTTATGCTGTTATTTAATGTGTAATTTACTTTATACTTGGAATTTTGTCTCTTTGCACAGTCATATTTTTTCATGATTGCACTGTAGATTTGACCATATGTCAACGTTTATTTGTCACATACAGTACATAGTCATACATGGCATAACTGGCAGTGAAATTTTTATGACTGCTCAGCCACATTATTAATGAGAGAATTAACAAAATCTACAATTTTAATACAAGTAGAGATTTTAGTAAAAAGAGTAGAATTTTTTAGCTTTATAGAAACAATATAAAGTGTCCAAAGTCTAAAGTGACACAAAGTAGTGTAAAGGTTGAACATATTTGTGCAACATGCTGTATACAACTAATCTATAGATATGAATATATAGGTTATGTGTATACATATTACACTACATGCATGCAAAATATATACAGTCAAATCCGGTTAATTGGACCACCGGTTATTCGGATTGAATCCTAAAGTACTGAAACAAATCCTATATCCTATCCTATCCGTGTAATGCTGTTCTCTTATTTGGACCAAAATTCAGTTTCATCGGACCAAAGAACGTGCGAGCGAATAAGAAAAAGAAGCTGCAAGCACCACTTAGAGTGAATACAAAGCGGGTCAGCCAGATATGGGAGGTTTTTTGGGATCCCAGGGAGAATTTATGCTTTTATCAAAGGTCAGGTAATCCAAGAGCAAAACCAGCGGGAGGTGAAAATGAAGGCAGTCACATTGCCTTCGATGTGGTCCGATTAACTGGATTCTACTGTACATAAGTATGATATATGTAACTAGTGTATATTCACACACACATATATACATAATTACTATAGGTAGACCTGGTTGCTGTTACCATTTATAGCCCGGATAGCTTGTGGAAAAAAGTTATCCTTTCTCATTCTCTTTGTTTTGATTTTCAAAGTGCAAAAGCACTTCCCAGATGGCCAAAGAGAATACAGTGTGTATACTGCATGGTGAATGTGTGTCCGTTGTTATAGGCTTCTGTTGTTGTGTGGGTTGTAGGGTGTTATATTGTATGCATATATGTACTTTCTGTTGAGGTGTAGTTGTATACTATATCATGTACCATCAGTATTATTATGCAATGTGCTTTATTCAGGATTAATTAGAGATGCATGATATCTGTCATTTTTTGTGGTCTGGTCAAAACCAGATTAGAATCCAATATATGGAAGAAACATGCATTTCGGAATCATCAGTACCTATAGTGTGTGTATATGTGTGTCTCTTTTAGTCAGAAACACCGCTGCTAGTACAATATATGCACCTTGAAGACTAATTTTGACATTCATTGGTTTTTGTATTACTGTATTTTAAGGATATTTATGTGGCCAGCATATATACACATCAAAAGTCACTTAAACTCGTTTAGCTTGCATTTTTAGGGCTGCATGGTGGGGCAAGCAGTTATCCCAGTCACTTCTTGGCTCTAGAGAACCCCAGTTCAACCCTGAGCTTGGACGCCTGTGTGGAGCTTGCATGTTCTCCCTGTGTCCATATGGGTTTCCTCCCCAGGTTAACTGGAAGCTTTAAATTGCTTTATGCTCTCTTTTCTTTCTATGAAAGGGAAGCAATAGGTTATCATTGGCTTTAGATTTGGAATTTAGCCTAATCTAAGCTAATAATGTTAGACAAATGAAATACCCTGATTGAGTAGCTAGATGAGACGAGAGCTGGACGAGAGTACCACACTCTCAGTGTGTTCAGTAGGGTGTATGGTCACCCAAGACACGCAAAAACACACTAACTGTGATGGGACATGGACCATGGATCATATTGTCCAGCAGTTCTTGTGCCAGATCAGAACCTGATGATTGTAAACTGAACCATGACCCAGAGAAGACGACCGTTGACCACTCATCATGGGTCCAATGACACTTCTGCATCTTCTATGGTATACAGTATATAGAGAATGCATACTATTGGTCGCCCGTGCATGCAGTCAAACAAGAAATTGTCCCCACAACTCTGTTTCATTGCTGCACCTCTCTTTCTTGCCATTAAAGTCAAGTAATCTCTTACTATTGTAGCAGAGTCTTGCTCGAACTGTAGTAGTCTCTTGAAAGCGATTCCACAATCTGCTGTTGCCACTGTTGTCTGTTTGATCAGCTTCAAGATGTCCTATGTCTCTTCAAGCTTCGCATTCACGCAAATCGGGTTGCAGAAGCATTGCAAGGGATCTTTCAAGATCAGGGATTGTTCAGATACTCCAGCACTTTCAGCCTTTCATATAGTGCATTTTCACTAAGTAAATAAATGTTGTTTTAGCATCTAATTTGCATTATAGAATAACTTACTTTGACTTGTCATTTGATTTTCTGCTGTTGTTGTCAAATACTTTTTTTTATCGCTTCTTATTCATTTTGAAATAACTTTTGCGAGCAATGTACATTGTCAAAGTACAAATTGTTTCTTACTTTACACAAAAGTACAACAAAACCACATTAAAAGACAGAGACAACACTGCATGCCTTACATAATATCATACACTAACCAAAATATAAAGGGAAGCACCTGGTACTGACCCTGGAGTATACATTACATTGTACTTGGGTACAATGCAAAGCACTGCAGTGTTCATTTCACTTGTCACCCTTAACATTTACTGGTTACATTTCCAAAGGAAATTCAATATGTTTAGCTCATTATATTTTTAAAACTTTAAGTTCTAACCAGCTGTTTGCTTAACAACAGACACATTCGATTCAGGCAGTTGACTGTTTCAACAGCCTGTAGATCCAGGTAGACAAATGAATAAGCTCTCCAAAAATAACATGAACAGGGTGAAATAAGATCAATGCAACTGAATGCTTGCACAGACAACTTTGCACTATTATGCATAACATTGCCATGAAATTGTTATTAATTTGACTAAATCAGTGAGTTTAATTACCTGTTACCCAACAATTTAAATTGTAATTTTAAAAGAAATACCTTTATAGGGGATTGTTATATTTGAGTACAGTTATCCTTGCATTATATTTTACAAGTTTGTTGTAAATTTGCAGAGGAAATCTCGTAATTATATGCAGTAGACAGATGACCCAAAACATTATGACCCATTCCCTGTGGAAGTGATGGATGAGAAAAAAAAAACGTCTGTGGATTTGATGCTTTGGGAAATGTTTTGCAGGAAAATAATTATTCACTTATGTGTACACCAATTTCCCATTTACCATCTTTGCGGATCAGGTGGTTCTAAGGTGGTTCTTCTGTGTATGCACAAAAAAATATGTATGTATATGTATGTATATATATATATATATATATACAATCTGGCTATGCTACTGAAATAAATGTTTTGATGAAAAGAAACATCTACAAGACTACAAAACTGACAGTTTGTGAAAAAAAACTTGGAAATTGATTGACATGAAGCTATTATGCAAATAGCATAAATAAGTCTTTCCCTTCAAACCTCCCCCTTTCTTCCAATTTCAGCCTATATTTATTTACTCCCACACCATATGTATATGCAGAACCACTCGTATACACTTTACTCATTAGCATGAAGAACACATAATGGTCAAACCTTAAGCACCATTTAAATGCAAAAAAGATCCTACAACATTTAAAAAAAAACCAAACAAAAAAAAAGCTTTGCATTTCTGGATTCTCCATCATGGGATCTGGTGAAAGCAGAGCTGCTGCAGTTATTGCATATACTGGCAAGTTCTGGTCCTGGATGTGTAGGTTGGCTGAACATCACTGACATCAATAATGAGAAGTACAGTGCAGTTTTCGATGTTCTTTTTTCATATTAGATTAACATTCCAAATATAGATTTCCCTTGGTCCTAATGTAATTAACTTGATTCTGGCCATTCGAGAAGCTGTTTATATGCCAGAATTTGTGGAGCGGGACTGACTATGGCTATCTCATCATGTTTTAGTCTCTAAAATCAATTTAGCCATTCTGTTGTTTAGATTGAGAATTTTAAGATGCGCTTTACATACTCTATATCATGTACAAGGAGGAATGGTTTTGCAAGAGTCGAATGACTGAGTTCTTACAGTTTAAAGAGGAGACAGTGGCTCAAAAGTGTTTGTATCTTTTAATGCTAACTTTTTTAAAATGACTACTGGAATTTGATAAAGATGGCAGCAAGACAGGAGTAATAAACAATATATGAGCATTCTGTCAAGGAATCTGGTATGACTTCATAAAAGGAGAATGACTGCAATTACTGCATACACTGCAGCACCGGACTTAAAGGTCACCTGCACATCACGGACATTATTAGGTGGAATGGGTAATAATGAGGAGTACAGTAGATGTGCCGACATTTCCAAGCTCATCATTGAATTTCAAATATAGGATATACATGTAGCACTCGGTATCTACATAAATCTTGAGGTCAAGCTGTTTGAATCGAGTAGATTCTGTAGAATAGAGTGGAATGGGTCTAGTTTCCATGGTATAGCAGCTAACTACATGCAGCTTATAAAGTGAAGCTGGACATATCTCCTTTGCAAGGCAAGTTTTTTTGATGAGCATTTGTTACTTGCTATCATTCCCTTTAAACGTATTAAATGGCATTTACATGTTCATCTCTTTTCCAGGCGTATCAACAATAGTCTAGTTTTGTAAATGCTCACAAAAATTAGGGGATACTTCAAAATTGTATCTCCCATTATTTTTGTGAGCAGTGTATTAGTTTAAAATTAAATACAAATATTTGTAAAAAGAAGACGTCTATAGTGAATAGTTAGAGAGCTGTAACAGATAAAATGCAATTACACACAAAACAGATTACAATAATTTTTGTAATCTTGTAAAAACTTTATACAGTTTCTCGTTCACAACAACATTGCAAATGAAGGTACTCGTGGCTAGCTGTCAGTGGCACATGATATGCACCAGGAAATGGTCCGGACAGAGATAGACTGTGATGTGAAGGTGGCACCTGTGTCTGGGTTGTGGACAACAAAAGTGTGAGAGCCGCTTGTGCTTGTCAGCAGATCAAATGGTCCTCACTACTGGTGGTCTGTCTGAACCATCAGGAACCTGTTTTTTTGGCCGATGAGAAAATAACACATTTTTATTGTGCCATTATTCTATCAGGTTGTGTTCTTTTTGAACGCTCCAGATGGCCTTTAATGTTGAAAGTTCAAGCTTGGTATTTGAATCCAGGTTCTTAGGCTTCTAGCAGCTCTTACAACTAAGCCACAGAAGCTCATATTTGTGTTTACAGAAATGAGTGTTTATGCCACTATTACAAGAGCATTGTTGCCTTTCTACAAACTGTAGACAAAATATGTACAAACATTTGTCCTTGCTGTGTTATAGTGTGCAAAAATATAACTGAATCAAATTATGTATGCTTTTTGGTGATGATAGATAATAACAAAACAAACTGACAGTTATAGTTATAATGGTTATAGGTAATTTGAATCAAAATATTATAAAATATCTGTAAGTGAAGGTCCTGTAAAATCTGACGTGCTTTGCTACTTTCAAAATGGCTAAAACACTATCAGACCCTTTTTCTTACATGCAGACATATAATAATGAGTTGAGAACCGCCAGATGTTCTCCAACATATTTGTGACTGATTTACCACTCTTCTTACTGTTACCCAAGGTACTAAAGCTAAGATGAAATCCAAACTTGCAAATTATGTACTTATGTCCCCAGGAAAAAGCACCAGTGTAATAACCTAGACAAGTCCTCTGAGATGAATAATAACTCATAAGACTGCAGAAAATCCCATTCCCCATCATATACTTCTCTCTCATAATTACCAGAGCCACCTCTTCTCAAAGGTGAAGGACTCTCTTTCTTGAGCACTACAAGATGTAGGACAATTTAGTCTATGGTAGGAAACTAAATACATAAGTACCTTGGGTCTTGAACAAGTTTTACTCTATACCTCAATCAAGATGCCCTTTCAACTGTACAATTAACTGGTATATAACATAGAGAAAGTTACATTGCCAAATCTGTGTTCAAGTGCTTGAAATGTGTGCATTGTCTTATTTGCGTTTATTTATTTACTACATTATCTGACTTTTGGCACCCATCTTATCTGTGGTTTGGCCTTGAGGTCGGGCTGGAGAGAATCTGAAACTCCCGCAGAAGATTCAGCTGCTATGGAAACCTGTACCCCAAACCCCCCCCCCTTTTTTCCGAAGACTGCTGGGGCATGGTCTGTCTGGAAGTTTTCCGAACTGTGCTATGGACACGGACTGGTGCTTTCGGGCAAGCAACTCTTTGGTTCCCGCTCGCACCCACCCTATATACCTATATATCTATATACCGGATGGCCTCTCGTTGTTGCTGTTTTTTTCTCAATCCATTTTCCCCTTCCCCGTGGCTAGTCTTTTGTCAAATGTCATTTTATGTGCTTATGTGCTAAGGAGTTTTTTTTCGTGCTCACATACTGTACTCCATGGAGGGGCGCGGCTTTTTTTGTTTACCATATTCTAGTTTTCCTCAGTTACGTCTTCCTGTTTGTCTCTCCACCGCCCTCCACCTTGTTATACTGTATGTTTGGATGGGTGGATGGTTCCAATTTCTCTGTATATTGTACCTGCTACAATGTATATGTGACAATAAACTTGACTTGACTTTTGGAAAATAGCACAAGGACACAGCCTGGCTATGTGCACTAACCCAACCTAGTAAATCATATGACTGTTGTTAGTATGTAGCAATATTTGTTGTAAATAGCATGGTGTTTTTTTTACAATTAGTGTAACTAGAACACTACTTATTACATAACTAAAACATAAATGCTTAGTGCAAACATAATCTGTAAATGAATTTGTATTTATGCTTAGTTTAAATAATGTGAAGTTACTACTTACACCCAGTACAAATAGTATGGTAATGTTATTTAGTACAATCCCCCAGAAAGTTACAGTACAAACTCATTTAGCAGACACTCTAATTCAGATTGACTTACTGATGACAGATCTTTACAACCCACGAAGCTGTGGACTTAAGGCCTTGCTCAAAAACTCAACAGCAGCAGCTTGGCAGATGTGGAATTTGAACCCTAAACCTTCTAATCTACCACCGCTGTCCCAGTTTACTTAAAATATATATTTTGTCATTTCAATATGGCCCTTTTAACTGAGATACTCTTATCTTTTCCTCACTTGTCTGTCTCAGATAGTCTTTGGAAATATCAAAGTAATGACTTCGCTGTGATGTTAGACTCGCCCCAACAGCATTCTTGGTGGCACTACATTGGTGGCCATTCTTCTTCTTCCAAAACAGCATCATCCTCTAGCTCATCAACATGGCACCAGCTGGGCTAGTCTCTACATCATCTTTCAGGATAAGTTCTGGCAGAAATGGAATAAATAAACAAGCCAAAATAAACAAGCTGATATTTACTTCTAAAGTAATCAAATGGAATAAATGCAGTGCTTTAAACTCCAAATTCATTAATATGTACATTTCACACTTTGCGCTACCTGTGACTCAGAACTGGCCAGTACACGGCTGAACTCACATCAGAGTAAATAACAGCCTTATAGAAGCCACTTTGAAGTAGACTGAATCTGAAATTGGGACAGTGCTTCCTTTCTGTGCTTGAAGATTCCAAGAAATGTTTTGTTCAGGGATGTCTAGAGACTTCTGACATGCCCATAAGGAAACAAACTGGTGACTTCAGCTTCTCTAAGTGGTTATTCAGGGACAGTACAGATAGAAGAACAGAACTGATTTTGACAACCTTCTTCCTCTGAATCATATATGTTATTTTTGAATGGTTTGAATATCTATAGCAACTCAATTAACTAATGCCATTCCTAAACTGTGACCATCAACTACCTGTGTCTTGTCTAGACCATGATCTGCGTTCCTTTGAATTGCTTTGATTTGTCTTTCTTGAATTCTGACTTGTTACCAGCATCACAAATGCCTCTTCTGCTAAAATTCAGATTCAAACACACCAACAGTGAGGTGATTTTTGATAGCTTTTAGAGTGGAAAAGTAATCACTTTTGTCTCTTTCAAGTCATCACCCCCAACCACTAACCGAATAGTGCTTTCAATACACTGCAAACACTCTTTTTGGAATAGAAGCATTAACTGCTTTCTGGTCTTCCATAAGTCAATCTTCGCTTTAGGATACATCAAGCTAATGTTCATTAAGTCTTTCATCTTCTTGCTCTCCATATTGTGCCCAGTGACACAAAGAAAAGCCCTAGTCTTCTGCTCTAAAAACGTTGATCTACTTTGCTAGTGGTGGCATAGTAATGCAGCAGTTGACGCGGTTCCCTCACAGCTCTGACATCAACATATGATCCTAACTTTGGACTGGAGTTTGCATGTCCACGCTTGGCCTTGTACATTTTGGACACTCTTGTTAGAGTGTAGACTTACTGGTAAAGCTGCTTTTACAAAAGTGAGCAATTATGATTTGCTAAATGCTTCAGTGCTCAATACATGAACATGTTTAGCAGTGAAGACCTACTCTACATTTGCTGTTAGTGCTTGGTGATACACTGGGGTGTATTTGTTGTCCAACAGAAAGTGCTGGAAAATTGGATTTTCTGCAAACGACAGCGACGTTACAATTTATAAATTTACTGTATAAATCACACAGTATTAAATTCATGGTTGTTTTTTATGTTGTATAGCTGCAATTCATGCAGCTCCAAGAACAGTGAGAGTTGAGCGTGTTGTTCCCTAATGTGGGTTTGCTTGTTTGGTCAGCTGTTCTTCATATTTGAAAAAGATCTAAATTAGAACTATAATTAGATACAAGCAGATGCTGTATACCCACATTGCTATAGGTCTTATATTATGTTTATAATAAAATTATGTTATTACTTTTAACTGATGTGGGATGCAGTGAGTTTATAATGTTTATATACAGTACTGTTCACAGTCTTTAGATTAGATGTGTTATTTTAGCAATGATATAGTGACAATATAACACACTGTTGGACGCAAAAATTTCAATTTCCACTGATCTTCATTACAGTTTCTTTTATTAGTTTGTTCTTCTTTTTCCCCTTCCAAGGCTGCTATCCTTCCAAAAAGACGATTCCTGTTCAAACCACCTATTACTCAAGTGTAAGGGGACGTTACACTAAATACTTGCCACTGTAACCTAAGCTGTTTTTAGTCCTGCATACAAATTTCCTGTATTTTGTGGTTGATCTCTTAAGATACATATATAATTATATACAGTCATGCTACATGACTGTCTAATTTAATGGTGGATACAAAGGTGTCCATTACAGAGTACAAGTGGATCTTACCAAGACAATACAATGCACAACAACACAAACAATATTTTGATAGATGGGTGTATAGATTTATGGCAAATGAATGAATGTTAAAATGGAAACAACACAGCTTTGGTCAAGGTATTACTGGAAAAGTGTTAGGCAAGCTGTAAAGTGTATTCATATTGCAAATCCACAGACAAGGTAATGCCTTATAAATAAAAATGGACTAAAATGCAAAAGATTGAAATGATTTAATACAGATAACAGTTAATACAAGTTAAATAAAGACAGTATAGGCAAAGCCCTAAAAGCAAAGCATTTGCTCTGGGAATATGAAAGGCAGAGGTGAAAAAGAAATGTTTCATTCAGCTTCAGCTTGCACTAGAAGATGGCTAGTGTGTATACATATCTAATGGCTTCTGGGGGCATTGGGAAGCATAGTAGCTGAATGCTGCCTGAAAATGCTTTATTTTCATTTGGGTCACTAACAGCTGCCTAGACTCTAATGATCTGAGACGCCTTCTGGGGTCGGATACTTCCAGCATATTGGATATGTATTTAGGTCCTAAAACATTTAATGATTTAGAGAAACATAGTAACACTTTAAAATCAACGTGGTAGTTGACTCCTAACCAGTGTGAGCATCTGAGTCTTGGAATGATGTGGTTATAGTGGGAGCAGCATTTGCAGTTGTAGCTGTTTGATGGCTTTGAGGGGATTGGTGTCATTTCAGGAATCTAGTCTGCTGTTGAAAAATACAAGTATATGTATTTTTTTGCCTTGTGCAACAAATGCTATACATTTGAATGGTGGCATTAACCCTGAATCCTCTTTGAAACCAAATATGATTAACTCTTTGTTGTCCTAGTTTAGTTGTAAGTTGTGACAATGAGTACTTACACAGAGATTCTAAAGGACTGTAATAATTCGGCTAAAAAACCCATGTGACTCTAGATGTCAAGTTGTTTTATTACTATGAAGGTTTGTCATGTAAAAGTGAATAGGAGACGAATAAAATAAACTAACAATAATTGCTTCCACATTCAAGCATACAGGCAAGGAATCTTTATGTGGTTGTATGGTGGGTTGTACTGAATCCTCAGACCTTGGAGCCTCCTTCTTGACACTTCATTTTCACCTCCTCAAGAAGTTATTAAAAAAACTCTCTGTCCTTCTCTTACAAAAACAAGGTACATAAAGATATGATTTGCCATTAAGGTTTTGATGGATAATTTGGTGGGCTTGCACAGAACCTAAACTCCAGGCATTTTGAGACAAATTCGAATCAGGTCTTATTTACCTATCAGTGCTTGACCTCAGTCATGTTCTAATAAGAATGAAGGCTGTTGTATCAGCCAATGTTTAGGGTCAGTTACATTTATGTTTACACGTCTTTCTGCTTTCTGTTCATTTGGTAGTGTTTTGTTTATCCTTTGATTTATTTTGAGGAAAAAAAACATAGGTTCAAAATGTGATGCTTTTCAAAACTCTTTGAACATGCTGCTGGTTTCTCCTTTCTAAAAGTTGAGATCACCTGCACTGTGACACACACTGGCTCTTGAGCCCTTTTCCTTTTCTATCACAGGCCTGCTGAGGAGAAATCCTCCTCCTTTATGCAGTGGCATAAATTCAGGCTGCAGGAAACTGTCAATATTGTGGCTTCATGAGCCCTGTCACTTTCTGAGCTATAGCTAGCATCCAGGAATGTGACAAACAGACTTTTGCATTGCTCTCAGTCTTTTTTTTTATAAGACTGAACTCCACATTTGCACATTCTGCTAAAATATATTGCCTTTACAACCTCTGCATGCCACATTGATTATTCAAGGTAATCTTTCTAAGACGCTGATAGTGAGTAATATAATCCTTCCTAATTAGTGCTGTCATTGAAATGGGTTTTGTCATGAAATGAGAACAGATGTATATGGATATGAAAGTCGACACAGTCATGGCATTGCAACTTTTTAGTCACCCTGAATGATGGGGCCAGGACTAAATTTTAAAGAGCAAATGTAAACAATAATAGTAAAATTAGCTTTTTAAAAGTAGGGTACTTAAGAAAAATTGCTGTGTGGGTTCACAGGATTACAAAATTATCCACATCTTCAAAAACATTTTATTATTAGATCTATGGTGTAACCTCACTGCTAATTGTAATTGTGATATTGTGAAATTATATATGTCACATATTCTAATTATAAGTTACAGATGTGAAGACTGTGAAAACGTTTTTTTTTTTCAAACCGGAGTTATTTTATTTGTGTCTACCCCAGCATTCTAATGTAGGAATTCTACATTAGAAAATTATATGATATGATGATTGTTGTTTGGCATATAAAGAAAAAAAGTAATAAAGGATCTATTCTTTTCTCTTCTACGTCTATTAAAATGTCAATTGGAATGTGATAGAAAAGACTAGATGATAATTTACATAATATCTGCATAAATTACAATGATCAAATATTCAATATGGCTAGTGTTCACAGGATGCTGCCTACAGCATATGTCTAAGTGGCTGGACATATCTGGTCAAGCAGTGACACTGAGGTGTTTAAATCTCCAGCTGCACTGCTGTGTCTGATCTGCACATACAAGTTCAACACACAAACACAACACCACACTAGTGTCACCGCAGTGCTAAGAATGATCTACCACCCAAATAGTTCCTAATCTGTGCTGGTCCTGTGGGGGTCCTGACCATTTGAGAGCAGAGTACATGAAACTAACAAAGTATGTAGAGAAACAAATCAATGACAACCTGTAATTATAGTACTATAAAATGGATCTACATGGTTAGTGGAACTGATAAAATGGACAACGAGTGTAGAAACAAGGAGGTGAAGCTAATAAAGTGATTGGTGAGTACAAGTTATTTTGCTTAAACAACGATGATTCCGGATGGTATGTGGAACAGTTTGTTTGTTTTATTGCAGTATTTCCTTGTACTGCAACTGCAAGTCCAAGTAATAAGGTACAGCTGCCATTTAACACAACATAAAGTAATTGTTCATCTGGTTTCTTTATATACAATGCATTTAAATTAAAGCTGGACTTTCTGTGACCTTGTTCAAGTCCTATTCCCAGGACTCTCTGTGTAGACTTTGGACCCTCAGCAACCCTTACCAGGAAGAGTGGCTATTGAAGTGCAATACTGTCCTATAATAACACAATATTTGCTCTTCTTAAGATAAAAAGTCACTTCCAAATAACTCACTTCTGTCCTACTTAAAAAGGGAGACTTAAATTCAAGGAGATTTATGACACCCAACAATTACAGCATCTTCAGTATCTCACTGAACACGATGGAACATCATGTAATGTTTCTTATTAACTCGCACTTATAAATAGTCCATGTTAATAAGCTGTGACATTAAAATGAGTTTTATTCTCATGAGATCAACAATACCTGAGTAAAAAAAAAAATCTTCCCAGATTGCCATTTAGGGTTTTAATCTATTCAGGATAGACACATGGAGGCATGAAAAGCAAATCAGAAAGAGTGCAGAAGTTTAAATGAAGTACGTCCATAAATGTGTTATAAATCATAAGCTATTTTAAAGGGGTTGCAACAGACTGCTTTTTATAGAGGACAAACATGAACAAAGTTTTACATCTTGTATTTTGTAAGTGTAGCATTTCTATAGTTCATATTGTTGTACAACATTTATTCAGCAACATGCTTATGTCATACACAGAATGGATTTTGAATGTGTTGCAGTAGTAAAGACACAATGCCTTTTCATGTCCTTGTAAGTTTTTCAGAAATGTAAATTTATGGAAATTTTGAAAACCATTTGCATGCTTGTCTCAGAGGATCTGTCTGTATGCATAATATTAAAGTAAGTTAAGGATATGTTGGGCCAGGAACTTAAATTTTGTGGAGTCATGTTTCTGAGTGTGTGTTGTATGCCTTCTTTAGAACAATACAGTATTTACTTTTAATGTCTTTAACGTAACCTTTTAGACATAGCTATTACAATCCTGAGCAGAAAAAAGGTTCAAAATGTGATCAGTTCATTGTTAAATTAAGCAAATGTATTATGTTTATCAACTACACTGATCACTTTTTGAGAATTTTTATATAGTAGTATATTTGCCCAGTTATACTCTGTATATTAGATGTGTAGTGACATGCAGATGACCTTCAGATTATGTTTAAAGGATATTAATTAAACAAAGATAAATCTGTCTATTCAGACCAGGTACAGTGGGGGACAGATTTTAAGGAAATGCACAGACTTTTAAGAATGGGCAATGATTCGTAAAAAGATAATTTGTTATGAACTCCAATGATCTATTAAAATATGACTTAACTTTATGCACCTGCCATCATCTGTGCAAATTTGAAAACGCATCTCTTGTGGATGCCTGACATTTTTCTATAAGCACATATCACTGAAGTAGTAGCTTGGAGGTTAAGGTGCTGGACTGTGGAAAAAGTGCAGGGTTCAAGTACACCCAACCTGTTACTATTGCCTCTTTCAGCAAAGGCCCTAAAAAGACACACGACTTTTTGGAAAGGATTGTATTTTAATTTGTACATGCCAAAGGCAAGTATTTGAACACTAGACCCATAAGACAGAGAAGAGGGGGGAAACCAACTTATGCAACTTTGTAGTTTTTATAAAAAGTTTTCATAGCTTCATAAGTGCCATCAGAGTCCAATGTGTAACAGATGTGCTTAATAAGTAGGATACTCGGGAGCAGCTGCATGTTGAATACTGGTTCATTGACCGTACAAAGACAAATGGCCAACAGCTGGTTCCTCCACTGCAGTCAAGTTTCCGAATGTGCCAGTTTTCTCCGGATCATCATTCAGCAAATCCCTTGGCAAGGTGATGGTGCTCAACCAATTCTTGGTGAGCTTTCATTTGTAAGGCTGATGGACATCCAATTGACTATCATTATGCACACAAAAGGCTTAACTGTATGTAATAACAGCTGGCTGTGTGAAAATCTTTGAATAGTGCACTCTATTATACTGTTAAAGTAGTTTGTATTTATGCAGTATGTTATATGTAATTTACACAAATGGTTTATAATAAAATATCTAAGGATATTTTCTTTATTAAATAATTCATGTCCATTATTTACATACTAATGCAGCAATTATTAGAAAATTTGACTAAAATTGCTAAACCTGCTGCTGGCCAAAGTAAATTTATTACCTAATCTGTAGGTGTGAAGGTGAATAACTGGAATGCATTTATATTTTAAATTAGTTGATGAGCAAAAATGCCAAAGAGAAAAGGGAAACCATACACACAAAATCCCATGAGTAAAATTGAATGTCTATTGGGTAATGATGAATACAGTTGCACAAACATAAGAGAAATGATTGGAGATCAAGCATCCTCATTTGTATTATTGCTGAAGCATTTGAAATGATTTATGTTAATGGTGTGCTATGGCTTGATTTTGGTAATGTGTGAGATGAATGTAATCATGTCAGAAATGCACTGGCAGTCTTTTTCTCTTTTCAAAAGTAAATGTGTATCCAGTGTACAGCTGTTCTGGATGTAAAAAAAACACTGGGTCTAAGCATTTATGTTGTTTTAAGATTTTATTTATGTCTGCATTAATAAATGGCTTTAGAAATGCAAATTTAATTTCTTAGATACACAGCTACATTATCAATCCCAAACCATACATACTGGTACATTATAGACAAATATTTAATAATAAACATTATTGCTTTTGAATGGTTTTATTTTGTAGTAAAAAAGTTGCTGTTTTGTATGAATTACAATGTTTAAATACATTCCAGTTACATCTGGGTGCAATGGACATATATGTCTGTCAGTGTGGGGTGTTTAAGCCTCAAATATCTACAAATGGAGCATAAGTAAGATATATATATATAAAAAGAGAGAGAGAGAGAGAGAGAGAGTTAGGGCTCATGCCTTGTTTTATAACTTCAAATTGGAATCACATTTGTTATTTGATGTTAAGTGTATATGGCTGCATGTGCTGACAAAGTTTCAAAACCTATACACATAAATAGATATTTTAAAACTTACCGGTAATGTGTATTTGCATGGACCTGTGAAATAACATATCCCCATTTTGTTGCTTCAACTTCCTGTGGTTGAATTTTAAATATCTCAATGGCTTGAATGTTGCATCCCATTATAGAACATAGGTGAATATGCAAAATAAATCAGGATTTCAGTAAGTAAAAGATTTATGACAGTTTACAGTGGGAAATAAGTAAAACACAAAATAATAATACAACAATATCCTGTGTAATTTTCATCAATTAAGAAAGCAACAGATTTCACCTTCCATGGCTGTGTTTGTGTTGCTTTTGCCAGCCTATAGGTAACTTTATATTAAAATACTAAACCTTTCAAATTTGAACACTAACATGTCTTCTTCATATTTGTACATGTCCTAACATCTATCCATTTTAAGCTAACGTTTCAGAATGTTAAAATGTTTTAAATCTGTAAAACTGAAGTACTGTCACCACAAACGTATGCAATATAGTTTAAATAAACTACACTGGTTTAAATAAAAATGAGATTATAATACAATCAGAATATTCCAAACTAAGCAATGTTGTTTAATATATTTAAGCATCATTATAGGAATCACAGATTAGAGACCTGCTTTAAAATCAGTGGTTTATATTGCATAAGTTTGTATAGTTATAGTGTTTTGTGTTGTGTATTATAATTTAGATGCCAAGTCGATGTGTACTTAAATTGATACATGGCTTTATATACTGTTTGTATAATTAAATTGGTACATGGCTTTATATGACTTAAAAACAGAAAAAATATCTTTTTTTTTACTTTCTCCCAATAAATTGTTTGGATAAATATTTTACTTAATTCATACATTTTAGAGTCATCGTACTTTTAATTGAGTAACACCTGAACACCTAAAGTCAAGTTTTCACTCAAATTATTATGCTGTTTATATGATTAGTAATAGAAACTTTGCATTACATTTAATCAAATGCATATTAAAATTATTTCTTTAGTGGTCTCAGAATTTGGTCCAACACTATATATCCAGGCCAGAGAAACTTAAAGCTGTCCGACATTGTAGCTACAGCCTATCAATGCCCTGTCTCTGGACATTTGTGCTAACCTGCAAATCTGAATACTGTAACATGACAAGTGTGCTGGCTTCTTGTGTCTTGTCCCTGTTAGCAGATTCCCAGGTTTGCATCTATGTTTGCTTTGTGTGTCAGTTCCCTGAAGCTATGCCTACTGCTAAGGCTACCCAGCTGTTAATTACAAATGGCACTGACAAGAGTTTTGACAAAGATGGAGCTCCTTGTTTCTCAAACAAATTCCAGTCTGCATTCTGATGAGGTTGCTGAGAGGATGTTATGGAGATGGGTGGGACAGGGGGCTATACATGATGTCAAGTTCAGTAAAGTATGTTAAGAACTACACAGAAAGCAGAGACAAGGGTTTTTGTTATTCTTTGACTCCCCACTTACTTTGCAAAAGAATTTATTCCAGTCAGGTGGCCATATATGTGAACCTGCCCCTGTTAATTGATTCCAGTGGGAGATTGCAGAGTTCATAAAATAACAAAATGGCAACAACTATAGGAACAAGATACAAGTGGAATACTAGTTATATGGTAATCAAGATTCCAAGGTCAGAAATATCAGTCTAGTTAATTCAAGTCTGACAGATCTGCATTTCCAATTCTAAGAGAACTGAAAATGCTCTCAGCTTAGATAATTTTTTTTCTAAAGCACTTTTTACACATACAGTCGCATTGTTTAATGACCATGTATACAGTGGGGAAAATAAGTATTTGATACACGTTTTCCCACCTACAAAGAAGTGAGAGGTCTGTAATTTTCATTGTAGGTACACTTCAACTGTAAGACTGTAAAAATCCAGAAAATCCCACTGTATGATTTTTAAATAGTTAATTTGCATTTTGTTGCATGAAATAAGTATTTGATCACTTACCAACCAATAATTCTGTCTCTCACATATCTGTTAATTTTTCTTTATTCTGCACTCATTATCTGTATTAATAGCTGTCTAAGGACATCAGGGATAAAATTGTAGACCTGCACAAGGTTGGGATTGGTTACAGGATAATAGGTAACAGCTTGGTGAGAAGAAACTGGAATTAGAAAATAGAAGAAACACAAGATGACGGTCAATCTATTCTGAGATTAAATTTAGAACCTCCTTTCTATGGTAAGTGCACTGAAGATGGGTCGTGGCTGGGTCTTTCAGCATGGCAATGATCCAAAATATACAGCCAGGGCAACTAAGGAGTCGCTCTGCAGGAAATCTTTGGAGGGAACTGATATTTAATGTTGCCCAGTGACAGTCCCAAAATACGAAAGATCTGAAAAGGTCTGTATGGAGGAGTAGGACAAAATTCCTGCTGTAATATGTGCAAACTTTGTCAAAAACTACAGGAAACACCTGACCTCTGTAATTGCAAATATTTCTGTACCAAATATTAGGTTCTGTTTTTCTATTGTATCAAATACTTATTTAAAGAAATAAAATGTGAAATAATTATTTAAAAATCACGCATTGTGATTTTCTGGATTTTTTAAAATTCTGTTTCTCACAGATGAAGTGTACCTATGATAAAAAATTACAGACCTCTTCATTCTTTGTAGGTGGAAAAATTTGCAAAATCAGCAGTGTATCAAATAACTATTTTCCCTGCAATACGTTTTGTGAAACAGGTAATTGAACAAAATAGTTGTTGACTGGACAGCACCATAGTCACGTGATATTTTAATGTTAATGTAATGTAAATATAAAGGCTATTTTCACAGGAAAACTTCTTGCAAATAATACATAGTACAATCCATGGTCAAATCCACAAAGCATTTGAAGCCTAAACCATCCTCCAGGAAATACTATGGGTCTCACATTGTAGAACTAAAATATACACATGCATGATGGAATATAAACATTAATAAGTTACCAGCACACAATCAAGAGGAAATAAGTCCACTTGAAGAAACACTATTTCCAGAACAGGCAGTACAATATCGCCTTTTAAACACTTTAAATAGGCCAGCACATTGCTATTACTAGGAAATCACAGCAGTCAAATGACTGGCACGCAGCACTTGTAGGTATATTTACAAATCAGTACAAATGTTTCCATTTAACATATCTCCTTGCCAGAGGAAACTGTAACATCTAACTCAAATCATAACATAGTTTCTACTTATGCACCTAGTTGATGAGAAGTAATTCAATAGTCATGACAATGAATTGAACGTAAACAAAACATCAAAGTATTACATTCATACTTATGGCAGTAAAATACACATGCTAAACATTTTTTATTTGACCTTGTCACACCCAGGGACTGCTCACGTGACCACACCCGGCCTGCATCACCTGTCTACTGATCATTCACACCGGTTCGCA